>PVKA01005285.1:0-65768 GCA_004027165.1 Ctenomys sociabilis
ATCCTATATACACCAATAAGCTAGTGTGGCTCCAGTCATATACTACTTAACCAGCATCTATTAAACTTCATGTTATATTTCCTATAAAGAGATATTCATTTTCAAAATTATTTATTCTGCTGTATGAATTTATGTAAACATAACACAATATTGATCAAAACTTTTAAATTAATTGCCAAAATGCTTTCAATTTTAATTATGAAGTTTTTGTAATGTAGCTGCATTGAGGCTTTAACTTCAATATGTATTATGTTTCATTCAGGTTTCATCTTCATTTATTTTAAAAAGGATAAAGAGATTATTAAAATGATACATAATTTCAAAACAGAATGATAATCAACAATGATGGTTATTTTTCATATTATCTTCAAAGTAGTTGCTGAGATTACCAGATATATACATGCAAAACTGATAAAAAATTAAGCATTAACTGCTCCTTTCAGGAAACCAATAGAAATCAGTAGTACAATTATCTTAGTTATCTCTTGTGTATATATGTATACATATTTTTCATTCTTCCATCCTATTTCTTTTCTCCTTCTTGTCTTCCCAATTACTGTTTCCTTTTGACTAGTTTGTCTCCCTTTCATGTGGCCATCAACTGAAGAATGGTTAAAAGACGATGTGGTATCTTATACAATGGAGAATTAATTAGCTATAAAGAAAGATCAACTCAAGGTTTTAGTAAGTAAATGGCTGTAACTAGAGACCATACTAATAAGTGAAATAAATCAAACTTCCATGTGTAAACATCACATTGTCTCCCTAGAGTAAGAGTAAACAAAATCCAAAGGCTATATCTTCTTAGAGTGTGCCTAAGGAGAGTCACATGGAGAAGAAAACAATCTCTCAGCCTTTCACAGAGAGGAGATTGGTCATCCACATGGTTGACACTGACAAAGAATCTACAAACTGCAGTACAGGCTTTCAGGATAAGTCCTGAGGGCATATGATTGAATGTGTCAGGCACAGAGTTACATCTCTTATTATATAGGACTTGCTTTATTTTGGTCATCCAGCAGAAAAGTATGTAAACAAGTTATAAAAAGTAAAGCCATATTAACATGTTGAAATGTAAAAATCTCAAGTCAGTATCTTCTGACATTGCCAGTCCCATGGATAACCCCCTACTATTATGGACTACTGGACTATATTGGATTATTTTGCTGAACTCACATACCTACAATATTTAAATGGCAATGGAACACCCATCTCTGACAAAGCTAAACAAAAAAGGGGATGCAAATGAAGGACCATTTTTTATCCGTATACATAAAATAGTTAGGATAGATGTACAGCTACTGTCTCTTAATTTGATAAGAAGAAAGATTTGTGCTAATAGTGTTTGGACAGGATGTCATCTCTGCATGCTGTACTATGAATCACCACTAGGAAGACAATAATATGCAATGTATGAATTATTGAAATTGTCCTACTAATTGGTTTTGAAACTGTAATATTATTTGTTTCTCAATAAAATTAATAAAAAAACAAATGCTACATATTCAGTTTTTGTCATTTGTTTTGGCATTGCATTTAATACAATTTTTTGAAATGTTTATCATTTACTGTAAATTTTCAGAATCCTTTTGAGTTAATTTCTAATTAATTACTATCACTTTATCCAAGTGTTTGAAACATCTGTATTTACTTTATATATGGTATAATAAGTATCTGTAATGCTTAAGTGATAAAATCTCAAATTCTAGTTAAGTTTTCTGAAAAAATGCATTTTGCCTCATTTCCCTCAACTTTTATCATCTCATTTCTCCTTCCTGGCTTATTACTTTTGGTGTAATTTTTAGTTTATTTTTGTTTGAGTGTTTTTGTTTTTATATTTTGTGCAGGGTCTCACTGTAGAGGTCAAACTCATAGTGATCCTCCTGTTTTTAACCTCCCCAGCATTGGCATTACAGACACATACCACTAAGCCCAAACTCGGTTGCTAGCTCAGCACACCCAGGGTCGTGGCTGGCACACTATGTGGCACCAGGGATGGAACATTGGTCCCTGTGCTTGCCTAGGCAGGCTCGAAGTCTGCTGAGCTATCTCACCAGCACTTTGGTATAATTTTTAAAACAATGTTACAGTACGTGTGACAACTGATATACTTGTCCTATTACTGACACTAATGTATACGCTGAGGTTTTGAGTCCTGATTATTCTAGTGATATTAGAGCTAAGAACCATTTTATGCTAATAGAAATATCTATCATTCCAAAGTTAAGATTTTCAAATCTAATAAATATTTTATGTCTTGCAAGCATTTATTAATATAACCACCATAGCAATGTGATAAATAACTTGATTTACATTGAAATACCCTTAAATCAATACTGGGTTACAAGATTAAAATTTGCAATCTCTATTTCAAGGTATCAAGAACTAATTGTGACAACCAATAATCACTACAAAACAAATGCTAAATAATAACAAAGCTACACAGGGACCATATTGTGTCTCTTCAAATTTTCAGGCAGGGAATGGCTAAAATCCAATGATGTTAACAAAGGAGGGAAACATCACTCCATCTAGTATATTCTATCTTTGTCTCTTTTCACCTCCTACCTGCAGCAGCCTGGGCAGCAAGCACATTCTCAGATTGATTAAACCTCTAGCCAGATTAATCATGGAAGAAGATACAAGATTCAAACTGTTAACATTAGGAATAAGGGAAGTAACAGCACTATACCTAGAATCAAGTCCTCAGTGTGACAGAAGAGGATTTTATGAATCACAGAAAGTGAAAGTCCATATAGCTGTACTGAAATTAAAAGTAGCGTAGCATTGTCTTAGCTCTGTTCCTTAAAAGAGACTTGAAGCAATGAAATTCCAAAATCAAGAGGCTACCATGATCTCCAAATCATGGTCTCTAAATAAATACTGCAAAGACTATGGGAGACTTTTGCAATTATTTATAAACCAATTTGGCAGAAAACCAACAGCAGCATTTAGACAAGGGCACAGTGTATGAGCAAGTAAACACTCACAGTTTTTAGTGATTTTTCCACACCATTTAACAGATTACCAATAGCCTCCACTGGCTTACTGACTTGTAAAGAAAATCATAAAAATGACCATATTCACCTCTCATAATCAAATTCTCAACTTAGGATTTGAAGCTCGAATTCAGTTATAGCTGCTTAAGCAGAAAGTTCATCGTGCACCTTCAGCTCTGAGTAAGAGCTGCGCATTTTCTTTTATTTTAAAATAGTTATTTTAGCCTTTTAATCTGTTTCTGGTGGTAAGCTTAGTTGGGTATCAGTTTGCCCTTGAATTTACCACCAGTACTTTTTTAATTCATCTGTTCTCAAGAGCCAAGAGCCACATTGCTAAACTGATCTACATACTACTCAGCACAACAGATAACTTAATGATTTTTTTTAATGATAATAGTTTAAAAGCACTATTAAATGGGAAATTTGCAGCTCTGTCCCCTCTACTTCTGATGGTCATTGCATTGATTGTGGTGAACAGATGGCACACTGAGAACTGTAAACTGCTTCACACAGAGATGATTCTCTTTCTCAGCTTACCTCAGTCTCAAATGTTGCTTAACCTTAGGTTTCTTCCAAATGATCTATGTTGCCAAGCATTCCATTAGCTAAATTCTACCAGGTTAAAAAATTATTAACAAAGTATAAATAATCAAGAACAAAATATTATGTGCTCCAGTACCCTACAAATTCATAGCAAACACAGGCTAAAGTCCTATTGAACACATCAACACAGGCTAATATAAGACACCTTATAGAGGACACCAAAAAGAAAGAAAAGAAAAAAATAACAATATTTGAAGAGCAAGGGATGAAATGTAGCTCAGTTTAAATAATTATGAAAATCATAATATTGGGGCCTACCTTTTTCTGGACATTAATCACATCACTGATGAACAAAAATAAATTGAATATTATCTTTAGGAATTCCTTTAAATTTCATTTGAGCTTCCCAGAAATTCAAGTTGCAACTTAACAGCAGATCAAGTGTGTTTCATTCCCTTAGGAATTCTGTTGACCGACCTAGTTTGAGGAAGAGAACTCTTTTTCAAGCACACAAGCTTTTCATGCTTTATAACAGGTTATGATTAAGCTTATTTAATAAAACATTAACTTTATATTTAAATGAAATTCAGCGTATAATATAAACAAATACATACAAAACCATACCTCCAAATTCTTATAAAAGAACATCACATTGTAAGAGGCTTGGGATATGGTTCAGTGGAATGAGCACTCCCCTGGCAAACTCAAGGACCTGAGTTCAATACCCTATTCTGCCAAACAAAAAATACATCCTGGTAGTGATATTTTAAAATTATAGACTTAACCTGTAAACTGATAAGACCCAGAAATCTGAAATGCAAGCAATTGGCTGAATTTTATGGTTCAAATTATATGTATATGGTGTGCTTATATGCACACGTGTGCACAAAAAAATATATATATATTTTCATATGACTCTAACTGCCTATTTCATGGGACTTTGTCATCTAGCTACTCAAATGATTTAGACTGAAAGTGAACCTAATATTTTGTATTGTTAATATTTACTCAGTCATTAAATATAAATATTTTAATGATGAGTATGACTTTTTTCAGTTTCTTGTCCTCAGAATTTTCATTGAAGAATTAGGATTTGTTATTTAATCTACACTTTTAACATATATTTCCAGCCACTGTGTTTTTGCATGTTTAATATTTATATCTGAATTTTTAAAAATGTGTAATCATAAAATTTTCTCCACTTTCTTTTAATATTTCTTAAATATTATCCCTAAGGTTTTTTTGTTTGTACCTATGACATTTTTTCCTAACCCATTTGAATGTATGTTTTTTCCTTTATTACCTAGATTCTTTTCTTATGATAATAGCCTCATTTATGGGTCATTGGCAGGATTTGGTTGATTTATTTCCTTGATAGTTTAGGTTCATGTTTACATTTAATGAAAAGAAAATACATGATTCTGAAAGTGTTGCATGAAGCAATATTTTAAATCTAGCTCTATCATAATAATCTTGAGAGAGTTCGCTTAAATTATTTTAAGAACACATTGCTTTCTGCTTTCTGCAACTAATCATAGTTTAACAGTAAAGCCATTGTACAATTGTAAGTTTCAGACATTTTGAGGTGCTTGAAATGGTGCGTCACTTTTCTGTTTAGTCAGGTGATAAGAAAATGTATTAACTTCTGTAAGATCTACTTAAGGGGTAAATCAGAAATATGTTCAAAACCTGAAATTGTTTTTTCACTAGTTCTCTGAAAACTAAGAAGTCTTACAACGCATTAGTTACTTTCTTAGTCTAACATTTTAGCAATAGGACCTTTCTCTTTGGTATCATTTACACTTAGGAAAGCATAACTTACTTTCATTTGGTGACTACCAAAACTGCCCATAATAAAACAGTCTTAAATGTACAGTCTCTCTGTAGCTTCATGCCAGAAATCCTTTTTAACAAAATAGTGCTGGCCTACAGACTTAGAAGTCACAGTTACTCTGTTTTCAGCAATTGGTCTATAGTTGAGCAACATCACAAAATTCTCTGTACAATGAATTATATTTATTCAATTACCTGTGGCACTACACTGTACCTTAGACTACAAATTATGTTATTTTCAGAGTCAGAAATAACACACTCCACTTCATATACATTCCAGCAATTAAATACATTCTACAAGTAATAATAAATGGCGAAGTTTAAAACTTAACCATTCAGAAACAAACATGAAAAGTTAAAAATGAGTTGTCCCATCTAGTAGACACTAGCTTGTCTACTAGCTTGTATATGAGTATTTAAATTGAATTTAATTGAAATCAAATCAAATAAAAAATTTAGTTCCTCAGCCATATTGAGATAGTGAAAATTTCAAATGATCATATATGTCTAGTAGATACAATAGTGAAACATTGCCTAATATTCTATTTTATAGTAAGGAAATAGAACAAACAATATCATTTCTGCCTTAGATTGACTCTAATAATATGTTGATTTTTGTTTTTTTTTGTGTTTGTTTGTTTATTGTGTTTTGTATTTTAGGGAAGAGTCTACAGGGTGTTTAGGGTCTCACTACTAGATCAGACTCAGAGTGATCCTCCTGTTTACAACCTCCCAAGAGCTGGGATCACACCCAGTCTCAGTTGCCATCTGGGCAACTGAGCATGGCAGGCCTGAGGATTGAACCCCTAGCCCCTGTGCCTGCTTGTAGGCGTTTTAATCCGCTGAGCTATTTGGCTGGCCCAATATGTTGATTTAATGTTTATTCCAGTTTACTTGGAATTAAATAAAACTTTGTTTTATTTTTATTTATTTTTTTTTTTGCAGGGTCTCACTGTGCAGCTTAAACTCATAGTGATCTTCCTGTTTGCAGCCTCCCCAGCAGTGGAACTAAAGGCATGCACCAC
Organism: Ctenomys sociabilis; assembly: GCA_004027165.1. Classification (NCBI taxonomy): domain Eukaryota; kingdom Metazoa; phylum Chordata; class Mammalia; order Rodentia; family Ctenomyidae; genus Ctenomys; species Ctenomys sociabilis. The sequence continues at coordinate 6,401 of PVKA01005285.1, forward strand.
CACTCCTGTCCTTGGTCATGACTCAGTGTGCTCAGGGGCAAGGCTGGTGCAGCATGTGATGTCAGGGCTTGAACCCTGGCCCCTGCACTTGCCTAAGCAGGCACTTAGTCCACTGAGCTATCTCACCTCAATTTTGAGAAAGTATTTGAATACAGATGAAAACCTGTTTCTAAGTATACATATTCATATTTAGCTGCTCACATGCATGCACACACATACACACACAAACACACACACATAATCCAGTGAGAACTGAAAGCAACATATTAAAGCCGAACAATAATTAGTGGCCTATAACTTTCCTAAATACTGGCTTGTGTAGTCCAGTTCATGCTCTAAAGCCACCATCTACAATGTGATGGCATTTGGAGTGCAGAAACTTCAGGAAACAGATGAAGGCATGAGGAACAGCATTTGTCATTAGAGCCACTGAAGGAGAGAGAACACATCAGGGGTCTTGCTCTACCTTTGCAGTGCAAACATGCAGGGAGGAAGGTGACCATCTGTAAGCCTGAAAAATCTCCCAACAGAATTCACCCATGTTGACCTCTGACCTCAGGACTTAATTCTACAGATAATGGAGAAAATACATTCCTCAAAAGTTTCCATAACTGACATTACACAAATTTGCACTCCCACCAACAGGGGTAAAGATTTTATTTTCCTGCACCCTCAGCAACATTTGATTTAGTTTTCTTCCAATGTTTATTTTGCCTTAGTATGCACCCGAGTGCACGTGACTGTGTTCCTCACAGGAGTTAGTGCATGTGCATGATCCGCCTTGATTCTCCTGTGACCCCTCGCCCTCTACCTTCTCACTCTCTTTGCCTCTTGGTTTCTTGATTTCTTTTCTTTTTTTTTTTTCTGTTTGTATTTTAGGGAAGAGTCTGTAAGGTGTTCAGGAACTCACAACTACATCATATCCATAGTGATCCACCTGTTTGCAGCCTCCCAAGAGCTGGGATTACAGGCATGCTCTAACACACTTATTCTCAATTGCAGTCTCAGGGTGTCCTGGGAGTGGAGACAGCAAAGCAGGCCCAGGAATCGACCTCTGGCCCCTGCCTGCTTGTAGGTGCTTTAATCCACTGAGCTATTTGGCTGGCCCTCTGGTTTCTTGATGACGGGCATTCTTTTGAAAACTTAGTATTGTTTAAATCATCAATTCATGTTAGTGCTCGCTTCAGTAGCACACACACTAAAATTGGACCGATACAGAGAAGATAAACATGACCCTGTGCAAGATGACATGCACATTCATGAAGTGTTCCATATTTTTACTGTTTTATAAAATACTTCTGGAATATAACCTTTTTATCCAAATCCTATTATAAAATAAAGTTTTACCAATTGATATAAAAAATAAATAAATTCATTTTACCTACATGTTTCCAGATACCTTCTGGAAAACAGAAGGGTGAGAGGCATCGTATCACAGTGGTACTGGCATAGACTATATGCATGACATAACAGTAGATATGCATGTATTTATAGCAGCAGAATGCAAGTAGTTGAATCTCAGAACTGGCCAATTGAGTACTCATACACAATGAAGTACTACTCTGTTATAAAAAAGGAAAAATTTGAATAATTTGTACAAATATGGATGCACTTTGAAACCATCATATCAAGTGGTATATATCAGGTAAAAATTTTAAATATCATATGGTTGTTCTTCTATTAGAAGCATAATACATAAATAAATCATATTGCAAAATAACAGATAGATCATAGAAGATGTGGGTGGATCTTTTACAAAAGCAAGGAAAAGGAGAGATTGGGAGGATGAGAACAAGAGTGAGGAAGTGCTAGTTCCCTGAAAAACTCCCCACAATGGATGCAGCTGTATGTACTGCAAGCTTATACTAACACAAGCTAAGATAAAATAGTCTTCAAAGAAAGAAAAACAGACAATTAATTTGTTTCCAAGCCAGAGGGGCTATTGTATTTTGTTGTGGTCACATGAGCTGAGATGGTAGTCTTTCTTTAAATGTTTATTGCTAGTTTATTTCATTCATCAAGGTGAGTTGTATCTTCATTGTACTATATTTAACATTACCTTGTAATCTACTCTTTGTCTTCCTTCTTTCCTTTACAAATTCCAAAACGAAAATGTTCTTTGTGGTTATTCAAAACCATGTTAAATAACAAAAATTATTCTAGAAGGAAACATGTCAGTTCAATTTCTGCCCATCACTGGTCTTATAACTAAATTGCATTTTTCACTTTTTTTGTTTATTTGCCTTTGATATTCTATCACATAAATTTACTTTTGAAGTCACTCCCAATTTTAACGCTCTTAGCACACAATAAGTCATTTTTATATATGTAATTCATTTAATTATACTACTTTGTACCTTTCTTGAGAGGAGTGGTTGACGTGTTCCTCATATACCTTATGGTAGGGCCAAGAAGATGTGATGTGAAATAAGTGGGGCAAAATTAATTCACTATTTTCAAACCATCAACCAACAACAAAATATGGAAAAATAATCATCTTCAAAACAGGAAACAACGCAAACTAACAAGCCATCATCTTTTATAATCAAAAAGAAATTCCAAACAGATAATACATAAAGATTATAGGCATCGTATTAACAAGGTAGATAGTTGGTGGTTAATTCAGAACTGAAGAATGTTACATTTGCCAACTTGCTTCACACTTTGTTAGTAAGCAGTACAATCAAATTAAATGACTTTGAAACCTTCCCTGGTACTGAATTCATTTCCTCCCTCCTCTCAAAGAAATGCTTTGAATGTTGTGACTGTTACATGTTATGGCTGCATCTAGAATACCTCTCAAAACCTTTCGGTGGGCAGAAGCAGGCCTTCCAGCGGGCTGCCTGATCATGGCGAGCTGTGGCTGAATTGCTGTGGAAAGGCAGTGCCTGGTGGAAGGCAACTGGAGCATGATCCAAGAGGGGATGTCTTCCCTCTTGACTTCTCCCACCTCTCTCCTCTTCTGGCTCACCATGCCTTGAGTATCTCTCTCCTCTCTCATCCCCTTCTTAACTAGGAGCTAATTGATTGCAGAGGGACTGAATGGTTCAGATACCCTGAGCCAAGGGTGAACCAGAGAGCTCAGCAGACTAACGCGCCTGCTTAGGCAGACGCAGGGACCAAGATTCCGTCCCTGGCATACGATGCCAGCCCCACCCTCCAGGTGCGCTAAAAGAGATGGAGACTGGGCATGGAGACGAGTGCCTGTAATCCCAGTACTTGGAAGGCTGAAAACAGAATCACTATGAGTCTGATCTGTGTAGCGAGACACTGTAGACCCTGTCCTAAATACATTTTTTAAAAAATCGTCAAATACCATGAGCCAACATAAACCTTTTGTTATCTGGGTTGCAGGTGCTTGCTATTGTGTCTCAGCCATAGGAAAAGTAAGATAATGTGTGTATTCATGATTCTCAACTTTTAGCCATAATGTTTGTTTAAAGTTAATATTTAAACATATGGAATCTTATTATGCAAAAATGTAGTATTAGTTATAAATATTCAGTTTAATAATTTTCAAGACTTTAATTGCAAGTGAATAAAATTGCTTACTGTTTGAACCCAAGAGAATTAAAGAATATTTTTAAACACGTAGACAATTTTACTGGATTTATTTCTGAATTCTTTTAATATCAAGGAAGAAAACTGCATTCCATTAGGACAATGATTGTGTTTTGTATTTTTTTCCCCTAACTTCACAGATAAACAATGGCTGTCAGTTTTATCTTCATGATAATTGATTCAGTTACCTAGGCTAGGTATACTCTTTGAAAAGTGTAATCTGTGGTAAGTCCTTAAAAATATAGTTGACTAAAAGTCTAAAGTGTTATATACTGAATAGCTAAATCCTCAAACTAGACCTAGACCATGCCCTTGAAGGGTGCAGTGAGTACTCCTTAATAAACCTTGTGACTGAGCCAGTTTTCATGAGGGCATTTACCGAGGTCACAATAGTCACCGGGTGGTCTGCACAGAGCAGCAGAGACCCTGAACTCTGCTTTTAAGAGACAATAATATAGTTGGTGACAGAGTGAGACAATCAAAACACCAGTGAACACTACTGACCTTGTGTAATTAAATCTTGAAGTATTCTGCAAACTATAAATTCTATTGGATTTTTCTAGGCAAAAAAGATCAATGAGAGTTAAAATAGCCAAATAATATGTAATAAAAATGGTGTTTTAAACTGTGAGTAGGATTCGCATGGGTTAGAACTGTGTAAAGCAATGCTGCCAGTGGAAGACCCTAAATAGAGTTGTTGGTGCACGACAGAAAATACTAAAAATAGCTGATTTTAAAATGAAAAAGGGAAGATAGTAAAATTTAGTATAACTATCCTTCAGGTTCTTGAAAGTGATTCTTTTATCCCTTTCTTCAGGCTATGGTCCTGTTAAGTACTAATCATTTCTTAATACATTTGTATTTTTATTTTTCACATTTTGAGAAAAGTTAGGTTTGAAAAAGTGATAGAAACATAGTAATACCAAGAAATGTAACTTTGTTTGGTCAAAAGTGTAGGTTAAAATAATCTTCAAGGGTGGCTTTCATTAACAACCATCCTACCAGATGTGTTAGAGGAACATTCACAAATTTATCAGGAAGAGAAATGAGGCGTAGAGAAGTCAAGTGGTTCAGCCATCAGCAAACAGTGCTTTTGGGACAGAGCTGTAGAGAATTCTAAGGTTGGGGGAAACATTCTGAAGCTGTCAATTGCTGTTCCCATTTGTCGGCTAACTGTACTGTTCAGTGCCCTCCAGAGAAGAAATTTCTATGTCCTTTCCCACTAACTTCTCCAAAGTTTACGGGTCCTCATTAGTTATCTCTACTTAAAATAGTTTCTGCCTGCCTCCAGACTACTTAAACAGAGTGAATATTATTGCAACAAATAGCTATTCTAGTATTTTCAGCTACCACAACATAAAAGAAACAGGACTGAGACTTTTATATTTTCAATGTACACTTTAAGATCATGTCTACTGCAAAGCCAGAGTTTTATTAGGTCTCCTTTTAGAGTCCAAGAAACAAAAATAGGGTGTAATAAGATTTCCATAAATAAGGTATAAATATGTATATAAATATATAAATGGTTATATTGTCAACCCTATGTCTCCTTGGTTTGTCTTTGGATCTAGCATGCTGTACACTGAAAGGCAACAAAGTGAACAAGGAAAAGAGATGTCATGCCTCTAACGGGCACTAATTGTGACTGCTCTGCTACATTTCAAATTTCTGTATCAGTCACTGTGTTCTTAAGAGGCATATCTCACAGATGATAGCATGGAAAAAGTATGATGAGACAGCTATAGACTTCAACAAACTTTCAGAGACCAACTTGATAAAAACAAACTTTCCATAAAACTAAAGTCAGAAGTTCCATCTGACCCAGCTATCCCTTTTCCAGGTATATTTCACACAGAATGAAGGACATCAGACTGTGTTGGATACCCATGTTCATGACAGTGCCATTCATAATAGATAAGCTCTGGAAAGGACCTGTATGTTACCCCAAGAACTGAAAAATGGATAAATGAAATGTGCCGTCTGTACCCATTCAGCTATAAAGCAGAATGAAATGACAAAAATGTATAGAACTTGACACGCTCATATTAAATAGAATGAGACAGAGAGTTAAATACTACATTATTTCTCTTGTATGAGAAATATAAGATATAAATAAATAAAAGGGAAGATAGAGGAGGGAGTCTAGGAAAGAAAATGTTAATTTCTCTGGAGATAGAAAAGGGGAGAATTTAGGAAAAAGGATGTGGGGATGAAAATTAATCAGATATATCTTATAAGATGTACCAATTTGCCAAATGAACATATGTATTATATATTGCAAACATACACTAATTAAAAATAAAATTGAACAACATTTTAAAGTTATTTGTTACTGTTTGAGAAAATTTTAAGTATAACAGATGCAGAACATCATACAGTGTTGAAATCAACAATTCAACGAGCATAGGAGATCTGTGAAAGGAAATCACTCTTTACTCATCTACTAATAATGGAATTTCAAATAAAGAATAATCTCTAATTCCATTTCATAGGTTTGCATCTTGGAAATGAAGTTAATTTCAAATCTAAATAAAAGAAGGAAAATAAAAGTAAAAATTACAGTTATATGCAAACTTTTTTTTTGGAATGGGGAATTGAACTCAGGCCCTTGTACTTGCCAGGGAAGTGCTTATTCCATTGAGCTACCTCTCTTGCCCTGTGCAAACATTTTGATAGCTACTAGTTAATGTCCCTCCTACTCTTTAAGTGTCCCTATTCAATGTGCATTGGTTTTATTTTTAAGCATTTTTCTCACTGACACACTATAAGTTAACTTCTCTCCTTTCACTAAAGTTTAAGTCCCTTAAAGAAAATGACCTTACTTTTCTCCACTCTAATTACATAATTTAAAATATTGATTTATAAAATAATCATTGACTGAATGGCTAAATAAATGAACTACCAAAAGTGCAATACACTTTCTTGGAGAAATAGGGCTAATTCAGGTGTAAAAGTGCAGTAGCCTAAATTTTTACTATATTAGAGAAATACATAGCAGCACTACATGTTCCGAAAGTGCATATATCTAAAATAATCACCTATTACTTAATATCCTTCAAGAAAAATGCCTTTTCAAAAAAATAATTATTAATAGAGTTGTCAAATACGCTTTGCTTGGGAACTTTTCTATAGTCCAAGGTCATTCTAAATGCTCTCATTATTTGGATGGAAATTAAAATGTAATTCTAAAACTGAAATTCTATTTTTAAAAAAACAGTAAGAGTTCAGCCATTATGAAAATGATCCTGATAAGCATTTGTATTTAGAAAGACAAGGTATAAGGGAGATGTCCTTTTTAAAAACAACTGTATTTGAAAAATATTCTTAAAACAAATAAGTAATGCAACAAACAGGGTAATGAATTTAAATAAAGAATCTTAAGAAGCATTTAGTCAACTATACTATGATAGGAAGATGTGACCAAAGATTTCAAGGATCTGAGATTATGTCTAATAGTAGATATTTCATCTTAATATTGTGTATGTGTATCTTAATAGTAAAAGGACATTGTGGCTGCACTGGGCATGTAGGAAGATCACTGAAATATAGTCATCTCTGGGAAGAAAATGCAAAACAAAACAAAGCTAAAAGACAGTTTAAGACTTTCCCAGTTGAATGTTGCTCATTGCAGAATAAAAAAGAACATTTGGTCACTGTCACTTTCCTACCTTAACAAGACACATAATCTAGGTGTTTTACACCTGAATTATTAACACACAATTCCTCATCCATGCAATTAGAATGGAGAGAAAAGGCTTTGTAATAAGTAATGAAGAGGCACAAAGGATGTGATGAATGACTCGAAGAAGAAACATGCGAAGACATTTGTAGCTGGAGCAGCTCTTTTCCAACAAAACAGAGAGCCCAATTTTTCAATAGAAGATAAGAATTATTTGTAAATTTGTTTATTCTTTATCCAATAAGTCATATCTTTATTAGTGATAGAAACAGTACAAATTTCAGACCAAGCTGCAGTGACCTTTAGAAATACCAAAAAAATCTTACTTTCTAATAATTACATTGTTAGTTTTACAAGTTAATTAATCAAAGTATTGTGTTTTAACTTGCAATTTTGATCACCCACTACTTATAAATTTGTAGTAATTATTTTCTTAAGTTAAATGTCATCTGGAGAAGTAAAGAATATAGCATACATTTTAAAACCCAAGAGTTATAGAGTACATATATTATTCCCCTAATAAATTATTTTAATTTTTGAAGTCAAAAGCATTTGGCTTTATAGTGGCTGTAGTCTTTTAGGGGGCTCAGCATCTTAACTATGAAAATCAAGTTGAATGAAAAGGATTTTTCTCTGAAACATCTAGGTAATTCAACACATTTATTACAAAAGCGAAAGTATTGCCAGCTAACAGCTGTCAAGTACTTCTAATAAGACACTATTATAAAAAATTTCCATGTATTTCCACTATCTGTAGAGCATTGTCCTCATCAAGTCTCAGAGGCCCCTAGGATTCCCATTTGCAGGTGAAGAGCTGAGGCATGGGAAAACCAACACTGGCTGAGCGCACAGAGCCAGGAGGTGACGGATTTAGATCCTGTCCACGGAGCCCGTGCTTTTCATGATGGTGCTGATAACACTAACAGTTTACTTGGAGGATAAAACCTGAAGTAAAATCTCAAGGCATAAGCCTGTCTGCATCATGCCAGCAGGAACAAATAGCAAAATCCAGGCAATCGTACTATATTTTCTCTCCTCATCTCAAATAAACAGCTTGCTAGTAGTTCTGTGAGAGGAAACCAGTGACTGGGCGTTAGCAGGCGCAGTCTCCGTGTAGCCACCACAGCTAGAGGGAGGTTCTTGGCTGACGTCCTAGTCCGGCCTGTTTCCAGACGCACTCCCGGCAGAGATCCCAACCACAGCAAAGTGCATGACCCCCATCGTCCCAGCCCAGCGGGTTGTCCTCAAGATATCATCCTTTTGCCTCATTGGACAGAATATTCTGTTAGACTGTTGTTTTAGAAATTCGACTATCCAGTAAAATTCTTCAGTATTCTGGAAAAATAAGCTATTATTAAAATTTTTAAAGTTCACATGGCATGCTTTTGTTACAAATTAGATGGTGCCATGAAATGTTATCACATGATAAAATTGTTAGCTTTATAAGGAGCTTTTGTGTTCCCTGGATACATTCAAATACAGCACATCAAAATCTCTAAGTAATGCATTCTCACCTTTAAGAGGCTCCATTTTCTTTGATGTTTAACTCAATTTCTTCTTTTCAAATGATTAGTAAAATGATTTGCAATCTTATAAATAATAGACTTTAGAAAGTCAACTGCTTGGTTTTTGTTTCTTGTTTTATTTTTTTCTTCTGTATTTTAGGGATGGGTCTACAGGGTGTTCAGGATCTTACTACTAGATTGGACTCGCAGTGATCCTCTGGTTTACAGCCTCCCGAGAACTGGGATTGCAGGCTTGTGCCATCATGCTCAGTCTCAATTGCTGTCTCAGTGTGCTCAGAGGGCGGGGCCAGCACAGCAGGCCTGGGGATCAAACCCTGGCCCCTGCACCTGCTTGCAGGCCCTTTAATATATTGAGTTATTCGGCCTGCTCAACCTCTTAAAAACACATTATTATATTTGCATATTTTAAGAACCTTTTAGGATATAGTCCACAAAGCCATTTTGATTATGGATGTTAAAATGAGGCATCCATTAGAGCAATCCACACCAGCCCCCTTCTCCCAAAGTCCAGGGATCAGAGTTACTAGGACTGGATACTGCAGTTACCCTTATCATAAAACTAAATTTGAGTCAGAGATTGCTCGTTAAAACTTAGACTAAAATATATGGATCCTGGAAAGGACTTAAGAAAAAGGAAACAGCAGCCCAAGGAAAAGGATGTGCAGAAATCTGGGGTTGTGGGGTTGTGAAACGACTGAGCAATTCTGCATCCTTTACATAAGGGAGCATGATGTACATGTTATGCAGCAAATCTCTAAATTAGCAGTTAAAAACAGCTGGCATTTGTTGTCTTTAACTTTCTATGGGTTGGAAATAACATAAAGAATATCTACACTAAAGCAGGTTTTCAGAAGGAACAAAGGCCTCAACTAAATGACATTATCTGACCCGAAGAAATAGCTGCTACTCTGCTACTTAGAACGGGGACTGAGTGTAATCAAATGTCAAAAATCCCTGACTTCCAAGACTAAACTTAAATAGGCTAATTTCCAGGTCTAAACAGCTTAAATTACTAATGTAAACTTTGGTTTAAACATATATATATATATATATATATATATATATATATATATATATATATTTGCCATTTGTCATCCCTTGATTAATTTCTCTTCAACTAGTCTTTCAGTTTTATTCATTCTTCTATTCAGATATTAGTTATTGGAGGAGTAGTGTGCGTCAGGCAATCACTGCCTAGGTACAAAGTACATGGTGGTGAATAGAATAGGTTTTCTCTCCGTAAGTACTGTTGGCTGAAACTCTCCACTGTGGCTTTTCTGAATTTCTTCAGAGAAATCTTTCCTCAGTTATCCCTGTCTTTTCTTTGCATTTTAATCTTTCTTCTTATATATGTTTTGTCATCCACATCTAGATTGAAATTTCTGTAATGTCAAATACTGTATGTTCTGTATGTACTACAATTCAGACATGTTTATTCTATAGTTTTAGTGTCTTTTGATTTTCCTTTATTTTGTAGAAGTCCTATTTAACAGAAACAATTATCACAAATTCTACTGAAACTCAGTAGAAGAATGATCCTCTTTGTAACCTGCGGGGCTGTATTGCCTTTCATTTGTATTACATTACAATTTTGCTGGCCTCATGCAGGTCAAAATTTCAGTTTTTCAGTTATAATTTTTTACAGTTATTTAAATGAGGCAATCAAAAAAATAAATACAAAATATCCAGCATCCTCCTTCCTGATCCAACTTTTACCCTCATTGAGTACCCTGACTCTGGTGGAGACCTTCTGTGAGATTTTGTCTGTAGGTAGTTCCCGCTCCTAATGCACACTCTTTCTTTAAACTTACATATTTATTTATTTATTTGGTACAGGGTCCCACTATGCAGCTTGGACTCATAGTGATCCTCCTTTCTCAGCTTCCCCGGTGCTGGGATTATAGACATGCACCATCATGCCATGCTGCCAGCAAGGGAATTGGACCCTTGTTCTTGTGCTCGCCAGGCAGGTACTTTGACCACTGAGCTCTCTCCCCAGTCCTAAGGAGCACTCTTTAGTATGAATGTACTGTATTCTCCATTCACTGGATGCAGGAGTAGGAAACAGGAAGAGGAAGTGAATGGTAATGTGGAGTCCAAATTACAACAAAAGGATTTTTCAGACATGGTACTCTACAGACAGGTTGCAGCTTGTGAGCCCTGAAACTTGGGCTCTAAAACTTGTCAGCTTTCTTTTCTGTGTTCTACCTCCTTTAAAACATGCTCAATTTCCAGATCTGGTTATTTTCTCTGCATAAAAAAGAAAGTAAGTTATGAAGATGACTAAGTACAAGGTTAGTCTGACGCAAGTCAGACCGCAAGGTCTTCTGACAGCCACAAATATGTGGCCACGTATTAATTCACCACTCCCCACCAGAATCCAGTAGATATACTTGGATATTTGGAGTAGTTCTATTTATAAGAACTAAGATATACTGACATTTATAAATACTCAAGGAAATTCCAGGAATTTTAAAAACATAATAGAACGTATTCCACTTTCACATTATTATATACTTTCAGTAAGAGCTTTATTTTGTTATGTTATGGAAGTTTAATGAACACATATTTACTGTACCTTAAAATATTTGTTAGCTACTATCCCTGAGATTATTTTACCATTAGTCTTCTTTACTCATCAAATGTTATCAATAGCATTCAAAAACTAAATTAAGAACATATAACAAATGGTGAGATTACCTAGAAAAATGCTAAAACATCCTGTCTTTGATGTTTAATTCATTGTCCAGAGAGTTGTATTCCACGTAAACTAAAATAACAGTTATAATCCTGCATGTTTTCTTTTACTAAAACACTATTTAGAGTTCTGAATTTTTCAATTTTCATGCAAAAATATCATGAAGGAAATGAAAAGGTAAAATGTTTGTCAGATACATCATGCTAGGCAAAAACAATCAGCGAAATCGTTATTAGTAAGATTCTGGAAGTTTTCTCAAAATTTATGAACTTCTGAGTGAACAATATATTTCTAAAAACATAGAGAAAATGTGTATGTCAAATAAGATACTCAGACCAACATATACTCACAGGAAAACCTGGAATGTCATTTTGCTAACGTGCACTTACCAATATTCCTTTACCATTTATCATGTCTGTACATCAAATTTTTGTAGATTAAAAATGTTTCTATGCTTAAATTTTATTGACATGTAAGCTATTTTCACTTCCTTTATTTTTATCTTTATAACCAAAAAAAAAAAAAAAAAAAAACATAGCCTCACACGAGTTTATTGGTTCCATGAGGCAAATACCATAGTCCCACCAGCTAGCAGCCGACAGCATTTAATCATGCTTAGCACAAGCCTCATTACCATCAATATCTAATTGCTTAATCCATAAATTGGTACCTGATACATATTTCAAACAGTTGGTGTTCTCTTATGATTATGGCAATAGTCTGTTCAGCTTTGCTTGTGGCTTTATCTCCAGATATTTACAGGTGGAAAAGGAGCTCTAGAAGAGCACGTCAGCGCCCACTGACTGCAAGCCATTTCAATTAAGATATCCACACATGTGCTTATTTTTTAAAAAAATCTGTAAAACGTAAATATAAATGAGGCAACTACACAACAACAAAAATAGTATTCAATAGAATATAATTGATGGGTAAAAGAGGAAAGAGATTTAGAGAATAAGATAAAGAACTGAAAGACCTTCACAGAGTGAAAGTTCAAATATTCCATCACTTGTTATTTATCAGACACATATTTCTTCAGTATTTAAATATGCTCAAGAACTTTGCTGTAAACACAGAAATACAACCATTTTCTAAGTGTGCAGTAGTCACTGGACAAAATTAACACAAATAAACAACTTTTCTCTCTCTTAAACTTGCCAGGCAACTATACCTCAGCTGACATAGACTGAATAAAAATACTACCACCGATATGAACTACAATTTTTTATTTGTCAATAAAAAGCAACTTACAGCCGGGCATGGTGGCGCATGCCTGTAATCCCAGCATTCGGGAGGCGGAGGCAGGAGGATTGTTGTGAGTTCGAGACCAGCCTGAGCTACAAAGTGAGCTTAAGGCCAGCCTGAACTGCATAGTGAGACCCTGTCTCAAAAAAGACAAAAATAAATAAATAAATAAATAAATAAATAAATAAATAAATAAATAAAAAGCAACTTATATTTTTAGAACAAACACCTCACTGAACAATGTATAACTCCATTGTGGTGAAGAATATTATGGGACACATGTGTTAATCATGATTTGTTGAGAATTCAAGGGAGTTTAGTCAAAATAGGCCTTAAACAAGAGCCAGTAAAATAATGGGGTTTTTTTGTTTGTTTTGTTTTTTTTCTGCAATAGAATCCCCAGTGTTATCAGGAGTATAACAACATTCTAGCTTGGGAAGAAATAGGAAAAAATGAAGCTGTAGTATTCAAGAATTCAAGAAATATAAAAACACTGGTGATTATCAGAACTAAAAGTACATAGGGTGCAAAACCTGGGCACACAAAGAAGTGTCTGCACAGGGAATCTGTATGCTTCTCGGTAGGTGACTGGGAGCTGTGTAATCATGCTAACACTCTGAACCTCAATTTTATCATTTATAAATTATGAGAAAATGGATTTTTGTACAATTTATGTTCCGGTTTCTGTTTCTGCTGAGAGCAAATTAAAAACTTCAAGAAATCTACAAAGATCTTTTTTATGTGGATTATGGTATTCCATATTATGCCATATTAGAAATTAAAGCAAAAATTGTAATTGGATATTCAAAATAAAAGTAAAAACTTGTTACACACTAACACAAGTTTTTATGAAAACAGCTCTACATTTCAAAGCATTTAGTGATGTGAATAGAATTAGAGCTTTACAAATATCTAAGTGTCTTGATTAGTAGAAGACAGGTGTATTCTCATAAAATCTTTTGCCTTTATTCTGTTGGGTTTGAGTGAAAGATGTAGTTACTAAGAGAGGAAGAGACTGTTCACATAACTATAGCTACTGTTGCCTTTAAGTAGCACTCACTAAGTGGAGCTCCTTAAAGTAGTACTAGAATGAGCTGAAACTATCAGCAAATGGTTATACGCAAGTTTACATTGTAATTTGAATAGAACTTCCTCTTAGGCATGATTCACATCTTTTGGGAAAAATATTATATTTTTATTATATTATATATAAATATATATATATATATTTACAAAGGTTTTATTATATATCAAAACATATAAATGAGTTATACAGATCTCGCATTCACTTTCACATTTCATTTTAGCAAATATAAAAGCATGCTAATGGCACCAGGGACCTCACGAGTGATGTCTGATGTTCTCAAAAGTAATGGGCCAGACTTCACAAAGGTATTCCTTTCCATTGCTGCTATGACAACTTGTAGAGACTTAGCATCTTAATACAACCCGAATTGATGATCTCATGGTGATGCACTTCAGAAGTGTTTCCTATGCTCTAGATATCTGTAGGAACCGTGCTGCCAGTGTGTGATCTGGTCGTTCACCTGGAGACTCTGCTTCAGGTTTGTTCAAGTTATTGGCAGAGCCCCCTGTTACACAGCTGCAGGTCTCTGCTCCCCCAATCCTCACAGCCTGCCCTGTAGGAAAGCCTCTCACTCCTCATGAGGCTGTGCTCACTGGTTGTTCTCTCCGCCCCACACCTGAGCCAGAGTTTGGATCACTTATGTATTTGGTACAGGGTGTCATTACACAGCTCAGACTCGTAGTGATCCTCCTGTTTTCAGCCTCTCCAACACTGGGATTACAGGCATGCCCCATCAGGCCCAGTTTGGATGGCCAGCTCAGTGCACCCCAGGGTGCAAGTGTGGCATGTGGTGCCAGGCAATTGAAGCCCTCCCTGCGTTTGCCTAAGCAGCCACTTAGTCCACTGAACTATTTTTCCAGCAAGCTGCCAATCTCACTGACCTCGTTTTGGCCACTCGTCTTCAGCTTTTATAAGGAGCAGCTCCTTACATTTACTTATGTAATTGTATTACTGATATTGGAAAAATATAAGATAATCCCTGTATTTTGAAGTCAGCACATTATTTATATTTGCTAGGTTACTTTCATATAATATGACATGTTAGGATAGGGATCTTACAGGTAAGGAAACATTATTCTGTCATTCACACCAGACTTACATTTTCCTTGAAAAAAATCTTTGTTCATTAATGGAAGCTAATACATTCAGTTATGTTCCTTAAAGTAATAAAATTTTTATTTATTTGTTTGTTTTTATTAATTTTATTGAGAAAAATAGCAATGAGACAGTTTCAAAACTGATTAGTAGGACAGTTCAATAATTAATACATTGCATATTGTTGTCTTCATAGTGGTTATTCATAGTACAAGATGCAGACATGATATGCATTTTAAAAAAATAAGTTTATTGAGAAACAAATAGCAACGAGACAGTTTCAAAACCAATTAGTGGATTATATTGGAAAATTTTGCTGAATTCACTCACCTACAATATGTAAATGACAATGGAATACCTTCTCTGACAAAACTAAGCAAAAGAGGGGATATAAATGAACGACCATTTTGTATCTGTATATTCAAAATAGTTAAACTAGATAAACAGCTACAGTGTCTTAATTTAAAGTAATAAAATTATTTCATTCATTTTCCAAAGTGTCTCTGAATAGCCACAGTTTCTGTTGATTGTTATTACATGAAAATAATAATCCATCTTTTCCAAAAAGGCAGTTTAATAGGAGAGAAAAGAGGAAGTAAGGTGTATCTCATACAGCTACAAAGTCCCTATGATAACAGTGATCATTATATAAATAGTACCAATCAACTTAATTTTAAAAATAATAAAATCAAATCATAAAAACAGCTAGCTTTGTTCATACTTCAAGAGATAACAGTAGTGCAGGTCCTTGAGACAAATATCGTGCTCAGAGAACTTTATGCATACGTTCCATTTTTTTCAGGTAGAATGCTCAAAATATATATACTCAAAGGTCAATATTTATATAATTATTAGTTTTCACTTCAAGAAATTCAAAGTAAAATAGATAGGATTTTATTTTCCCAAGTGCATATCAGTGAGGAGCATAATGATTTTTAGTATAGTTCATCACTTCTCCCTTGGTTTGTGCTAAAATGCTAGCAGTTTTGGTATTGTATCCTACCTATTTTCTTATTGTTCCATAAAGTTGTATGGGCTGACTGGCTCCATCCTGGCAGGCTATCGCTTGAGGTCTCCCACAAGTGACAGAATCATTTGGTGTTACATGTGTCTAAAGAATTGATGAGTTGTAGACATTTGCAATGACTCTCTTGTCACAGAAGGTGAGCACGCAGCTAAGGGTATAGGCCTTAGTACTCCACAAGTAGCCCTTCATGCGGCCTGAGCATGTCCGTGCATTGAGCTGATATGCCCCTGGAGATATACGTCCAAAGAGAAATTAGTAGGGGAAACAAGGAGAATTCACTTGCCTTTTAGAAACAGAAGTAAGAGCTAGTACTGAGTTATTTCTACTACATTATATTATTCATAACTCTCATGGAATTAGGCTTGATTAGGCAAAAGAACATACTCCCTGTTTCATGACTGGGGAATATCCCTACTTTTGTAACCATCTTTAGTCCACTATTGCCTGACGGAACTGAGAGAAATTAATGTCTGTATACTGTCCTATGTCTACTCAGTAAGTGGTAGGTATTATGTACTGGTTCCTGAATACTCTCTTGCTAATTTTTTTTCTTCTGGGGAATCAGAACTGTACCTGAGTTTGAAGTGCATATACCCTAAAAATCCGTATGATGCATTTTTGATTGTTGGTTTGTTTCTTTTCATGTATTTGACACAGGGTCTCACTATTCAGCTTGTACTCGAAGTTACGTTCGTGTTTACAGCTTCCCCAGTGCTAGGATTACAGGTGTGCAACAGCACGCTCAGACTTAGTGGTTGGCTCAGCGTGCCTGGGACTGTGGCTGGTGTGGCATGTAGTGCCAGGGATTGAGCCCCGATCCCTGTGCTTGCTTAAGCAGGAGCTTAGTCCACCAAGCTACCTTGCTGGACCAATGATGAAGTTTTGAAGCCCTCTTATTTCAAATATCACCTTTTCTTTCTCACTGATTCTCCCAGTATATTGGTGTCTTCCTACCAGAACATTTGTAGGCTCCTAAATCTACCAGACTTGTATTAACCAGCTAAGAATGTCAGATGGATCATCTCAGGCAGCACCCTATGCTAAACGATCTACCACTTTTAAATCCTTGAAGATGTGCTGCTTTTCTAATAATTATCTTAATTTATGCACGGGGAAGAACAGAATAAGTGCTTCTCTTCTTGAATTCCCTTCACCCCGCAGTCTCATTAGACTCCTTTGTGATTTGAGAGTTGAGACCACTGCAAGACTCCTCATGGGCAACCATTTTTATTTCTGTCACTTTCTTGCTGTGGTTCATAAAAAGATCATAAAAAGATCTTTCTAATTCTTCTACCCACTTATTATTAGTATCATTTACCTTGCTTTTCCTATGATGTAGTAAACTACTTTCTATGTTCCTCAAGAAAGAATGGATTTCAAGAGCATTTCCCTCCTTGAGATAAAATTCATCAGTGTTCTATTGGTGCTAGTTGGTAAACCAAAGTTTATTGGCCAAAATCATTCTGCAGGACAGATCAAGCCTGTTTCTTATGACCAGTGAGCTAAGAATAGATTTTACATTTTAAAATGTCATTTGAAAACCAATAACAAGCAGATAAATCAAAACCTAAAGGAGAATATAAGACAAAGTTGCTATTCGGATCATAAGGATTAAAATAAGTACTATGGCAATTTCCAGGAAAAAATTTATCAATCACTATTTTCAGTACAGTATTCTCCATGCTCTAGTGCCTAAATTCAGGAGAGGCAACATGAAGCTTGGTACTTTATACAAGATCTTAAAATTCCATTTCATGATTAAGGAGTAGTAGTCAACATACATTGAATACTCAATAAATTTAGTTTTCTTTTTAACAATCTGCTCAATGAAGATGATGAAAAAAGGATAATGTTATGCAATATGAACTGGAAAAATGTAGCACTGATGTTTAGGTATCTAAAAAGTATGTATTTGTTTAAATTTATCTGAGGTGTTTAAAAGGAATTCTCGACAAAGGAGAACAACATAAATTTGGATTCATTTTAATAGGTCTAAGGAGTTGTTCAATAGTATTGTTTCAACTTGAAAAGACTGAGTCTAGAGCAGATAAATGTGCTTATCATAGGAGAAAACATACTACAAATGAAACCATGAGAGAATAAAGTTATACCCTGGAAAAGAAGTTATAAAAGTCAGAACAAAGATGACCGCTGCACTAACAAGAAGAACAAGGCTTCCTGGATACTAAAGTTGTAACTGCGACAAAACACCATGCAGTCATGGGGCAGGCACCTGGAGTTTGTGATGGTCCAGTGCTGGGGTTATAGGAGGGAGTGCTGCACCCACTTTGGGGCCGGTGATCTGCAGGCAACATAAGGGAGGGCCAGAGACTGTGCTCTCACTTCTCTTTTTCTGTTCCTGTTGATTTTGCTGTCTTCCTCCTCCTTGAACTATTACCCCTTTACCATGCCACCCTGCCTTGGAACAGCTGGTTATGGATTGAAACTTCCACAAACTCTGAGCTGAATAAACCTTTCCTTTCTTAATTTTTGGCATTGTGTATTTTGTCTGAGCAAGGAGAGAAAATTAAAGCCATTGTCTCCCAGGATGTTGCCATGGGAGTCTCTAGAGAATGTGCCCCCTTACAGGTTCCAGCGTCTAAGGACTGCCTGCCTCTTGTGGCTCATAGCTCCCCTCCATTTTCAAAGCCATCAATCCAGCCAAGGAAAGCATGAGTGAGGTGGGTGAAAGGAGAAAAGAAGAAAGGAACCAGGAAGAAACGTAGATAGATAGATAGATAGATAGATAGATAGATAGATAGATAGATAGATAGATAGATGATAGAGACAGTTATTACTGACTTCTTTTATTTCATTGTAAAAATGATTTGGGCTTATATCATTTGATTAATTATGCATTCCTCTATCTTGTAATCTAAGAAATAATTGAAAGATAACTATGTCCATAGCGTATTAACCATTGTGAAAAAGCCCTGAAAGAGACTTCTCTTATTGTATTGCACTTACCCTATGCTCACTTATGTAAGCCTAATCCTCTATCCCATTATTAAAATGACTGCCTATTAATAATCTCCAGGATATATACAGAGTCACCTTATGCTATAGACAATACATATATGCACCTTCTGGTCAGGTCATGACCTACAGACACTAAAGCTTTTGCTTGTGCTCCAATTCCTTACCTGGAATGAACTTTCATTGCTGTTTTTTCCATAGTCAATTTGGTATCTTATGCCAGGAGTTTTTGCACAAACTTTTCTGTGTATCTTCCATCTGATGATGTGGTTTTCATTCTTTGGCTTCTTCACATAGAATACAGCATCCTGATCACTCACTACATTACATGATATCACTGGTTGGAAAATCAACTCAAAATGTAAAAGCACTTGTGCTGGTCAGTAGATAGAGCAGGAAAGGAGAGGTAACATATATTCATTACAGCTCAATTCGACAGAACATTAAAATATTAATATCACTTTTCCAACAAAATGTTTTTTAGCATTTAGTCCTGTAATTGTTGAGAATATATAATCCTAGGCATATAAAATATGTATTTGATATTTCCAAGGTAAAGTCATGCCTTTATAAAGATATCAAATATCAATTTTTTGACTGTTAGGCCTATGTTAATTGCTAATAAGATATTCAATTTCATAGTGTAGAACTAGATATTTCATATTATTAAAATTTGTAAATATCTCATTCTGGAACAATTTACTAAATTGATACAAAATTTACATTTTTTTTCAAAATTCACATTTTAACAAAATATAACTATACCATATAGTTACATCTAAAACAAAGTTTTAATGATAAGCCAGATTTAGCTAATGCCAATTTACATTGTATTTATTCCCCATGAGGTACTAAAAATCATATTAAAATATTACCAATTTATAACAAAATAAATTGCCAATACATACAGAGAAAATAAACAGAATTAGTGAAGCCAATATCTACTTTAATAAACTGGGAAGCAAGATAGGTTGAAAGAAATATAAACTCCAAGATCTGAATTAGAGTACAGAGTGTTGTGGTCATTAAATTTTCTCCACAGCTCTGGTCCCTGTTTGACATATTTTTGCCTTCTTGACAAAAGTCAGGCGCCATATGATTAATTCTCAGAATCAAAAGACTCCAGAACATGCCTGCCATGAAGCTGCATATCACTAATGGCTGTCTTTTTTTTTTTTTTTTTTTTTTAGGATAAAAATGTTTAATGTTGTTTTTTCATTTATTTTTATTTTATTAAAATACAAATGTCAATCAGACAGTTTCAAGACACCTTAACCATACACATTCGATGAATTAATACATTGCAAACTGTTTTCATAACTTTTGGTATTGTACAAGGTGCATATATGATATTATATTTACAGATATTATTTTAGCAGATATCTCTTATCAGTGAAATAAGAGTGTAGTTGCTTACTTATCTAATTTTTTATACCTGAATTATATCAAAAATTTAATAATTATTTACCTAGTGGATGACCATAGTACTAAAAGCCGACATAATATCCTGTCCAACCACCATTAGTGCAGATCTTGCCTCTCATGGAATTATGTAGAAGCACAGCGTTATCTATCCCAACTGTACTGTCTATACACACACATCATGATTTTTCTTTCTACAACCCTTCCTTTGTCTACACCTGTCAAAAGTGGGCACTCCATTGACATTCAACTAACTTAGGTGCTTGAACTCGACACTACAATCCAACACAGCCAGCCAACATTTTGGCCCTAGCTTTTCAAGGTCAGCGAAGACTCAGGACATAGGAGAACCTGTACTGCAACATCATGAAACTCAGATGAGCTCCAAATTTTCTGAACAAGGAGATTATGGAGCCACAGAGGAAAGAGATTGAAGTTCTAAAGTGTGCCTAGAAAGAGTCACATGAAGAGAAAACTTTCTCTCAAGCTCTCACAGAGAGCAATCTGGTCAAGCATTGGCCGTGACTCATCCACATGGATGACACAGACAAAGGAACTACAGAATAATGTACAGGACTGCAAGATAAACCCTCAGAGGACTTCAATGACCACATAGGTAATATAAAGTTCTTGTGTTGGTATATAAGTCTTGATCTACCTAGGTCTTAAACATCCAGCAGAAAAGTATAAAAATGAAGTATACATCGTGAGCCCATAATATTAAGCTGAGCTGTAAATGGATATGGTCGACAATTTCTTTGAATAACTAATGGCTGTCTTAAAGAAAAACAATGAATGCAAAAACATGATTGGGGAAGAGAAAGAACGGCAGCGGGAGAATCTTTGGGCTCAACACCCTGCACTCTCTGCTTTTCCTGAGCACCAGCAGTAGCCAGAATCAAACGCAATTAAGGCTTGATCTGCAGTGAAGAATGCCACATACCACAGTGTTAGTGGGTCGCTAAGGAAATGAAGTGAAATTTGTGTAAGCCAAGACGTTTTAGACTGAGATTTAAAATACAATAAAATGAACAACCTCAAAGGGAAGTGTTTTGTTTATAATAGCTCTTCCACCATGAGAGGAATAACATGAACTACACAGATGAGGAGCAAACCAGTGACTTGTCAATCAGTGAGATGCCTATATTTGAAGACTACAAAGAAATGTGGAGTCTGTATGCATACATCAAGCAGACAGAGACAGAGAGAGAGAGAGAGAGAGAGAGAGAACATCCTACACAACTGAGACAGGAGCTTGCACAAATATGTATATGTTATGGAAACATAATAATTATTTGCAGTAATATACTGCATATTTCTCATAAATTTCACTGAAAAATACTAAAATTTTAAATATTAACAATTACGTCCATGTTAGAGAATTGTGAAATATGAAAAAGGCCTTGTGTGGGCAAAGCATGTGCTTCTTCAGGCATGCTTCCAGGGCCTGCCTGCTCTGGGCACTTTGCTTATGTACTACTGCCACACTGGGATGCAGCCAGTTTCTGGTGTGTGCCCCCCACTCTCCTTTAATTCTCTTCCATACTAAAGGTTCTAACAGCTCAAAAGGTCATAGAGAGAAACAAATGCACACATAGAAAGCGGACTTTGAAGAAATGTTGACAAAACCTGGTGCACTCCGAATCAACAAAAATCATCAGTGAGCCTTCCTTCAGACTTTCCTGATTTTATGAGGACAGTCTGATTTTCTAGTCTAACTAGAAAATAAGGATTAACCTACACCAAACGTCAAAAAAGGACTCACTTGCCTTAGCACCAAGCACTGACAAAAGGTAAGTGTATATTTAAGAATCACCTCAGAATATGAAAAAGGCTGGTGGACCCAACAGTTCCTTGAACAGAGTTCTTCAAGGACATGATAGCCACAGTGGACTAGAGATCGTTGCTTGCTTATTTAATCTGATCACCTGAGATAATTTTAGGGGACTGTGCTAAAAGTGATATCAAATTTTTCACCTTGGCCTTTTCTCTAAAATAACCCACTTTTATAGTGCAAGCCAAAAGTGTCCTAGTGCTAGATTTTTTGCATGTATCTATATAAACCAGGTGAAATAAAATACAATTAAGTATAAAAAAGGACTTCCAAGGTAGAATGAATCAGTGACGAGCACAAAGAAAAAGAAGAAAGCAATACTTAGTAACTTAACTGCATATCTTTAGCTCCTAAGAAAAGTTAAAGGAGGATGGAAAAAATTTCTAACAATTACAATTCAGAGAAGACTGATGGCTTCAGGATCTAACCTTTAAGAAATGCCATTCAATTTTTCTGTTGTTTTTGGTTAAAGTTACTATACATTACCAGTACATAAGGTATGCGTTGCTTGTGTGGAATGGTGCTCATCTGTAACAAATCCCAGCGCCTTCTCTCCTCCCCTCTCCCTGCAGCGAAGCTCCTGCCATCTCTTGATGTCCTTCCCATATGAAAGTGACCTATTTCCCTTCTTCCTATTATCTTTTATTTTGTTTAGTGATAGTAATAAATTCAAAAAGGAAAGAAAACTTCAAACAACTACTTTTTATTTTTATTTAGGTCCTTTTTGGAAGATTCTTCATCCCTTCATTTTAAATCTTACAAGATGTTATTGCTCATTTCTATGTGTTTCTTCCAAGCCTCCTGGACTCAGAGATGGGGCGCTGAGACCTGGCTGGATTAAGGGTGTGGATACTAGGCTTAAGGGTGTGGAGTATTAATTTGATTGGAATTAGCATAGTTCTGGGTGACACCACTGAAAAGGCCCATAGCCCAGATGGAATAAAAGGGAAAGCAGTCTGGCCACAGCACATTTCCCCCATGATGCCCTTTGGTCAAGTGCATCTCATTGCTGGTCATACACAAGGATCATTTAGGAACTTTTATAAAAGATAAAAGTGCTGAGTTAACCTTAAAGCAATTAAATCAGAAAAATCTCAGTGGTTAAAAGCAAAAGAAAATAAAATTAAATAAATTTCACCTTTGGTGATTTAATCTACCCAGGGTTGAGAATGTCAGAAAGAAGAAAAGGGAGAGAGATAGGGAGGGAAGGAGGGAAGGAGGGAGGGAGACAGAGATAAACAGACACATAGGCAGAGGGACAGAGAGAGAGACAGAGAGAGGATATTAAAGAAGCAAAATGATAAAGAGATCATAATTTGCATGCTAATTTCAGGAATTCCTTATAATCAGTCAAATATAGCACTGATATTAAGTTTAATCCCAAGATCTGTTGTTTCACTACTATAAATCATTAAAGTTATTGCAGAGAATATATATAACATACTTATTAAAATTTAAAATTATGATATTTAGTCCTTATATTGTATTCCTGCAATAAAAAAGAAAAGCAAGAATTGTCAGAAAATTTAGAGTTGAGCTGGGGAGATAGCTCAGTAGAATAAGCGTTCTATGACGGCAGCAGCTGTTCCTCTTACCTATTTCTGTCTGTTATTCTTTATTTACTCCTGTGAAGTCTTCGACATATGAGGCCAATTCTTTTCACACATGTATACAGACTCAAATTTAATGGCATAGAGTTGTACACTATGACAGCTGTTCTTTGAGTCTGACATCTTGTCATAAAATTACCTAAATAAAAAGTAGATATAGAATTAACTTTCTTTTCCAGCAAGGGACAATATATTCAGAAATCATTCTTAACTCTGAGACAAGAAAATCCCTCCACCTCCCCATCATTTGTTCTGCTTGCTTCTCTTTCCTTTGAAATCTGCTGCCACAAAGGAACCAGGATACCTTCCTACTAGTAAAACAAAGCAAAACAGATTTAGTGTTAGTATTAAAATGTATTTAAAAACACAAGGCAATAATTTTAATCATCCAAATATGCCAAGAGAAAACTAGCATTCTTTAGAAATTTAGAGGGCTATGGAATTTTATTTTTCCTTTATTTTATCTCTTTTATTTCTTGAAATACCAAGAGCTTGGAATTTGAATCTGCAACTATGAAACATACATCCTTGAATTTTTTCTCTTTGTTTTCCTTCATTAAGAAGAGGTGCCATTTGCTATGTTTATATCCCATTGTATTGTGCATTTAATAAATTTTATGATTTAAATATTTTCCTTTCTTAATTTGGTACCATCTGTATTTTAAAAGAAATTATATATCAAGTTAGACTTAGTCATTTTATTTTATTTTAATTTATATCATTTATTGATTGATTGATTGATTGATTGATTGTATTTTAGGGAAGGGTCTACAGAGTATTCAGCGTCTCATTACTAGACTGGACTTGTAGTGATGATCCTTCTGTTTACAGCCTCCAAAGATCTGCGATTACAGGCGCATGCCCAGTGTCAGTTGTTGTTCCAGCATGCCCCAGGAGTGGGGCCAGCATGGCAGACTGGGTGATTGAACGCTCATCTCCTGAGCCTGCTGGAAGGCTCTTCAATCTGCTGAGCTATTTGGCTGGCCCTTATGTTTGTCTTTTTGAGACAGGGTTTTACTACGCAGTTTAGAACAGTCTGATCTCAGACTGTAGCTCAGGTTGGCTTTGAGCTCATAGAGATCCCCCTGCCTCAAGCTCCTGAGTGCTGAACCTACAGACTTTCATCACTATGTCTGGCATAATGTTATTTTTCTATAACACTCTGATTAATGAAAAACAATACAAAAATAAGAGCTGTCAGTTCTAACCTATGAATTGATGTTTAGTTGATAGTAGTTATTTTTGGAAAACATTGTCAGTACTGCATAAATACATTAAATTTACTGGAAAATTTTCCTGTTTGCACTAAAAAATATTTCTGGTATAAATCTATACAAGCATAGCCAGTGGGGACAAAAGTACTTCTAAAAAGATAGAATCAAGTTCAATGCCACCCTTTAATATCTTCAAATATTAAGGCAATAAGTAGCTACATTTTGCCTAACTCTATTTTTAAGACATAGTGCATGCCTTCCATGTGTAAGCAGAAAAACAGCAACTCTGAATATATGTTAACACACACACACACACACACACACACACACACACACACACACACACATATATATATATATATATATATATATATATATATATATATATATATATATATATATTAGAGAGATAGATATATATTATGTCTCTACCTATATCTATCTATCTAGCTAGCTAGCTTTTTTCTTTTTTTGGTGCAGTACCAGGGTTGAACTCAGGACCGTGTGCTTGCCAGGGAAACATTTATACATTTATTCTACTGAGCTAGCTCCCCAGGTCCTATCTATCTATCTATCTATCATCTATCTCTATCTATCTATCTATCTATCTATCTATCTATCTATCTATCTATCTATCTATCATCTATCTATCTATTCAGTATAGATTTTAACCAAAGAAATACAAGACATGTAATTACACACTCTGGCAAAAGTTCTCTGAACTAACTGGAAGCCAAGAGAAACACCTAGCAGTCTTCCAATGCCACTTCATGCAAACCAAGCATCAGACAGAACCAACTGCAGCAAGTTTCTGAAGGAAGCATAGAGCTCAAGTTACACTCATAGTTAGCTTCCTCTTGACACTCTACGAAACTGAAAACAGTACAATAAATTCAGAGCTGCTAATGATCTCTAAGTTGAACAGAAATACTTGTATAAAGTCCACATTTCAATTACAAAAATCTGTATAGCTCATTATAGATGTCTTTAAACACATAATGATAGCGATGAATATGGATGGTTTCGTTTTCTTTGTCTTATCTGGTGACAATTACCTCAACAAGTCAATTCCATTTACTCATTCAATAAATGGGTGTCACATTTTCTTTGTATCAGATTATAAGCTAGACATTGAGGGCAGAATAAAAGATGAACAGAAGCACCCTCTGCCTTAACAGAAGTACTAGTTTACTGTAAGTGTAGTAGTTAAGCTAATATACAGGCACAGTAAACATTTTAGTAGGAAAAGAACAAGGTAATGCAAGAGGAAATGATTTGGCAAAATCCATTGAACTGAGAGTAATTTCAGCATTGGAAAAAACAGAAATCTTACCAATGTTCAACATTTACAAATTTCTACTGGGAGTTCTCTCAGATCAAAACATTTTTTTCTTTCTTTTAAGAGAATAAAAAATAGTACAATAAAGCATTAGCAATGATTTAGAATTTCAGTGAACAAAACAGGAATCCAACAACAGTTGTATATTGCACATTGTTGTCTTCAAATTAGTTGTTCAGATTGTGTGGTATAAGGATAATGTGAGAGAGTCCCAAATTCAAGAATTTTGATCAAAATTCCTGCTTTTCATAATGGCACCTTAATGTAGCAATGTCTGAATCCTTTCGCAGCCCTCCTGACATGCAGTGTGGGTCACTAATGTACGTGGGCCAGTTTTTGTTGACTTTCTCCTTTTTCTTATTCTGCTTGTCCTTTATCTTTTCTAATATTCTGCACTGTTATATACATTAAGCTTTATTATCTTTTTTTCTCCTCTATCAGTTTAAAAGTTATATATTCTATCATTTCTACTTTTAGTTTTATATTTTTAACATGCACACTGGACTTAGACTAAGAGCCAGTTTCTTTACTCTTATGCCAAACAGTATACGACATTTAACTTTTAATCATCATTCTGATCTCCATGTCTGTACACTCATACAAACCAATGTCCATAGTAGTTACATTTCTGATATTCTACATAAAATTGTCTTACTTTCTTTTTATTTTTTAATTTGTGCATTTGGTACAGGGTCACACTATGCAGATCTGACTCATGGTGATCTTCCTGTCTGTAGCCTTTCCAGAGCTGGGATTCTAAGCATGCACCACCATGTCGGGACTGTGCAGCCCACTGCCCCTGGGTGGGGCAGGCACTGCATGTGGTACCAGGACTCAAACTCTGATCCATGCACTTGCCAAAGCAAGCGCTTAGTCCTTTGAGTGGCCTTCCTGGCCCCATAAAGCTTTCTTGATTGGAAAAAGTTAATCAAATAACCAGAAGGAAGAATAAATTACATTGGAGTAAGGCATATTCTATTGGGAGTCATTAAAAACAAAAGTTATAAAATGCAAAACTTTGAACTAGATTAAGTATGTTACATGTGAAAAAGTCTTGTATGACTTATGAATATAAGGTTTTTCACCAATTTTCACAAGAAGATAATTTAGAAAGTCATATATACTAATCAATCTAATCAGGAGTCAAAGAGAACACTAACAAAGTGTGCCTACACTTTTTATTACATGTAAAATATCCATACAGGTATATGTTTAAATTTTGGCTCCTAACCCCTTCAGCTGTGTGATTATTGTACAATAATTTAGCCTCCGTATTTCAGTTTCTAGATCTTATTATACCAGCTTTTCACTGTACTTATAAAAATGAATCTGATTAAAGTGAAGTTAAGGTATAAAAAGAACACCTGCAAGGGTATCTAGCACATGACAAATATTACAGCTTTTTTATTATAATTCATGAAAGATGCTACATATGATCACAGTCTCTATCTTAATGTAGACATAATGGTATAGAATTTGACACTGTTACTGAAGTACTCTATGAAACATCACAAGATACAACTCAGAAAAACATTCAGATAGATATTAATCAAATAAACTTCATTAAATAGCATTAGAAGACAGTTTTAAAATGAGATTATGTTTGACAACTACAGTGTAATTTCTGCAAAAGAATTCCATGAAATTTACCACTTTAAATTTATAATATACTACCTTTATCAATATTTGCCATGAAAATTGTTATAGATCCATACATTCTCATATACACTTAGATATTGAATTGCTATAAAACAAGCACTGGATTCAGTCATCTAAGACAAAACTGAAGCATGGAAAAGCCATAGTCAGTTATAGGATTAATAAAAGTAACTGAAAGGTATACATTATATATTCTCATTTTGTTTTGGAATTATTTGTGCTAAGAACCGCTAACTAAAGTATCTTTAAATAGGATAAACATGTCAACATAGTAAATATACATTTAGCTAACACAAAGACAGCAAAATGTATCCAGACACTACATAGTGGATTGGATACACTGAGAGAAATAAATTTTTCCCAAGAAACTGAGTCCTACATGTAGATAAGAGATGTATTATCTTTACAGAGTACTTGCGTTTTATGGAACATGCTTTATTTAATCCAGTTAGAATGTTTAAGAATGACTTAAAAATTTTTGAATCTATTACCTCTGTTATATATGAATTAGGTACAATTAATCTGAAAATAGTTTGATGCTACTTATAATGTGTATAAAACTTATACATGATAAATAAGCATTATACATATAGACAGGATATATATATATATATATATATATATATTAAGCATTTATTATGCATTTTATTAGTTTAAGGAGAAAAATGATACAGAATTTCAAAATAAGATAAGAAATTAACAATGCTTAATATTTTTTATATTGTTACCTTCAAAGTGGTTGCTTAGTTTATAAAACATAGGCATTCAAAACTGATCAAACAATATAAGCAGAAACATTCTTTGTAATAACTAAAATAAATTAATAACATAATTATATTAGCTATCATATATATTTACATACAATACATATTTTTTCTTTTATTTCTGGTTCCTTTATTCCATACCCCCATACCAGCTGTTTTTTTTCATTTTGAGAAGTATCTCTCCATTTTACAATATCTATTATACATTTTGGCTCGTATTCATTCATCCAGTTTCTTACTAGGGAGACAACATGTAAGTTTGATTTATTTCACTTATGGTTTTAGATGCTAGTTGTATCCACTTGCCCATAAAAACATCATTTATAATTTTTTATAGCTTAATAGTACTACATTGTATAAAAATAACACTTCTATATTGTTCATTCCTAGGTTGGTGGGCATTTGGGTTGTTTCCAAGATTTAGCTATTACAAATGGTGCTGCCTTAAACATTGGTGCACACATATCACTATGGTATGTTTGTAGTACTTCTGGAAAAATATCCAGCAGGGCAACAGCTGGATCAAATGTGATCTCCAGTCTTAGTTTTTTTTAAGTTTCCATACAGATTTCCACAACAGTTGTGTCAATCTACACTCCTGGAAACAGTGGAGCTTATTACTGGTTGATTTCTTGGTAACTGTCATACTTTCTAGAGTGAAAGAGAGTTAATCTCAGTGATGTTTTAATTTTCATTCCTTAATGGCAAATAATGTTGAACATTTTTTCTTTTTTTGGCCGAATTGAACTCAGACACTTGAGCTTGCCAGGGAAGTGCTTATTCTACCGAGCAGTCCACCTGACCCCAAACATTTTTTCATATATTTATTTGCCCATTGTATTTCTTCATCTGAGAAATGTGTATGCATTTCATGTGCCCATTTTTACAATGAGTTTTTGAATTAGGGGACCTGATTTTTTGTTCCATAAGTTATCTTGTTTCCATGTAAGTCCTTTGTCTGAGGGACAGTTGGGAATTTTTTCCCCCAATTTGTGGGTTTCCTTTCATTGTGTTCATGATTTCTTTTGATGTGCAAAATCTTTTTGATAAGTTAAGATTCCAGTTGTTGAATCTTTGAAGTATTTCCCAAGCAGTTCGGTGTTTGTTCATGAACTCTGCTTATACCTGTCTTCAAGATTTCCACCTACTTTGTCCTCTAGTAGGTTTAATGTTTCTGTTTTGATATTTAAGTCTTTGATCCATTTTGTCTGTAGGTTAGTGCATGGTGATAGGATGGGTCTAATTTTAGTCTGCACCTTGTGGGAAGCCAGCTTTTCCAGCAGCATTTGTTAAAGAGGCTATCCTTCTTTCAGTGAATATATTTTGTTCTTTCATAAAAGATAAGTTGTTTGAGTGTGTTTGGAGTTGTTTCTGCATCTTCTAACCTAGTGCATGGATTCTCAAGTCTGTGTTTTTTTTTCACTAGTACCATGTTGATTTTTATCACAGTAACTTTGTAGTATGACTTCAAGTCAGGAACTGTGAGACCTCCTGCTTTACCTTTGCTGCCCAGGATTGCCTTTTGTATTCTAGGCCTCTTCTGTTTCTAAATAAATTTTAGGAATATTTTGGCTAGGTCTGTGATGTGTGACAATGGAATTTTTATTGGGATTTATTAAATCTGTGTAATAGATTTGGGAGTATGGCCAGTTTTACGATGTTGATTCTTCCTCTCCATGAGCAAGAATATTGTTCCATTTTCTGAAATTCTTCCTGATCTCTTTTTCCAGGATACAGTCATTTGTATGGTATAGATATTTTACTCCCTTTGTTAGGTTAATTTCTAAGTATTTCATTCTGTGGATGATATTGTGGTTCTCTAACTTCTTTTTCAGTGAATTCACTTTTCACATACAGGAATAATATTGTGTTTTGATTTCTTAAATTTTTTACTACAGGGTCTCACTATGCAGATTGGTCTCATGGTGATCCTCCTATATCAGCCTCCCAGCACTGGGATTACAGGCATTCACCAGCATGCCTCATTTCAGGGACTGCACAGAGTGCCCAGCTTTCTAAGGTGAGAGCAGCAGGTAGTACCAGGGATGGAACTTAGGGCCTTGTATTTACCAGGCAGGTGCTTATGCCACTGAGCTATCTCCCCAGCCAGCTATTGTTGTTTTGTTTGTTTTTTGTGTTTGATGGGTTTTTGAAGGTTTAATTTGTATTGGCTACCATACTAATTTGGTTATTAAAACTAAAAGTCTTTTGGTAGAGTTTTAGGAGGCATCTGTGTCAAGTATCATCCTTTCCTATCTTTATTTCCTTTACTTAACTCTCTTGCGTAACTGCTCATGCTAATGTTAGTAGAACTGTATTGATCAGGAGTGCTGAGAGTGGATATCCTCCTCTTTTTCCTGATCTTAGAGTGAAAGCTTTTGGTTTATTCCCACTTAGTATGACATTGGCTGTTTGTCATAGATAGCTTTTATAAGTTTGAGGTAATAACCCTGTACTGCAATTTTCTGTAGGGTTTTTGTCAGAAATGAGTGTTGGAGTTTATTTAAATCTTTTTCTACATCTGTTGAGGTGATCATATAATTTTTTCTTTGGCTCTGTTTATATGATGTACTACATTTGCCAATTGTGTATTTTGAATCCTCCCTGAATTCCTGATAAGAATCCCACTTGTACATGGTGTATAATCTTCTGGAAGCATTGTTGCATTCTGTTTGCTAATATTTTGTTGAGGATAATTTCTGTATTCATTAGGGAGATTGGCTTGTAGTTCTCTTATTTTATGGGCCTTGTTAAGCTTTGGTAATTCATATGTTTTTCTAGGAATCTGTCTATCTTTTTGTGCTTTTCATTTTATGAGATTAAAGAATTTCAAAGTAAGTATTGATGATACTCTGAATATTCACAAAATTTGTAATGATTTCACACTTTTTAATTCTTTATTACATAAATTTGATTTTTTTTTCTTTGCTTTTTTAAAATAGATTGACGGGCATTATCAATTTTACTTGTTCTTTCAAAAAAACTAACTCTTCAATTTATTAATTCATTGTATTGTGTTCTTAGTATAAATTGCATTAATTTTTTTGATCTTTATAATTACCTCCTTTGTATGGGCTTTGGGCTTGATTTGCTCTTCTTCATCTGGAAGTTTGAGGTGCAGCATTAGGTTGTTTATCTGTGCTTGTTTCGTTTTCCTGATATGAGAATTCACTGCTATGATTTCCCTCTGAGGACTACTTCCCTTGCTTCTTACAGGTACTGCTATGCTCTATTTGCATTTTTATTTTATTGTAAATGTTGTTTAATTTCTTTTTTAATTATGTCTCTGACTATTGATTGTTTGGAAGGGTGTTATTTAATTTCCAAGTATTTATGTATTATTTGTGGATTTTTTTTCACATTTTCCAATTTCATTGAACTCCAATCAGATAATATAAGTGGGATAATTTTCATTCCTTTGCATTTACTTCATTATGGTCTGTTTTAGAGGGTATTCCATGTGCAGCTGTGAAGCATGTGCTTTCCAATGTTGTTTAACGGAACACTCTGTAAACTCCTACTAAGTCCATTTATGCAAAGGTTTGGTTCAGTTCTGTTATTTTTGTGAAGATTTCTTGTCCAGTTGATTTATCACTTTGTGACAATTGGTCATAAGTGCCCTCCATCAAGATTATGTTATTACTTATTTGATTTTTCATATCTAACATTTGTCATACATTGTTGGGAGCTCCCATATTTGGTGCACAAATATTTATGATAGTTATCTGTTCCTTTTGAATTCTTCACCTAATATATATGTAGTGACACTGCTTGATCATTCTTGATTTGAACTTTATATTAGGGGGTTCCTGTCACATGTCATATTGTTTTCCATCCTCTGACTTCTAGTCTATGAATTTCTTTTTGAGTTAAATATGTTTCTAGTATACAGTATATTGTTATACCTTATTTCATGATCCACTCTGACAGTCTGTTTCTTTTCATTGGTGAATTGAGGTCATTTATATTGATAATTAGAACTGACATGTATTGGCTTATCTTTATGATGTTATTTTTCTACTGTGGGTTCTCTGCTTTTCTCTTCTGTTTATTTTCTTTCCCTGCTTGATGATGTCTTTCTCTTGTGTGTTCTTGGGACTGTGGTTATTTTCATCTCTAGAAAATCTTTCGGTACCTTTTGTACTATTGATTTGGTGGTCATGAATTTCTTCATTTTTTTCTTTAGTATCATTTCTCCATTGATTTTGCAAACAATTTTTCCAGGTGTATCACTCCGAACTGGAAGGTTTTCTTTTCTCTCAGAACTTGAAATACTTCACTCCAAGCTCTTTTTTGACTTCAGGTTTGTGTTGAGAAGATGGCCTTGATTCTGATGGCTGTCTTTTATACATAATCTATGTCTTTTTTTCTAACAGCTTTGAATATTTTGCTCTTTTGGTGAATATCTTAGAACTTGATTACATGTGTTGCAGTATTTTTTTTTTTGGTTATAGCTAATTGGAGTTCTACATGTGTCACTTATCTGTATGTCAGATTTTTTTCCTGTACTTGAAAAATTTTCGGCTATTACTTCTGCCAATTTTGTTGTTGATTCCCTCTTTTCATTGATGCCAATTATTCTGTTTTTTATGTATTTGATACACAGTCAAATGCAGTTATGCAGCTCAGACTCTTAGTGACCTCCCCAGTGATAGGATTACAAGCGGGCACCACCACATCCAGTCTCAGTGGCCTTCTCAGAACACCTGAGGACAAGGCCAGCACTTCATGTGTTGCCCGATTTGAACCCTGCTACCTGTGCTTGCTTAAGCAGGGGCTTAGTTCTCAGCACTATATCATCAGCCCTGACATCAATTAGCTTTCAATGGAAATTTTAATTTCCTTCTTATTGATTATAATTCATTTAATGCATTGTATCTCTTAGTTTGATCATTCAGTGCTTCCATCTTCTTTATATCATTGCATCTCTTTTTAAAAAAAGATTTGTAGGGCCGGCGGTATAGCTCAGCGGACTAAGCGCTTGCTTAGGTAAGCGCAGGGACCAGTGTTCGATCCTTGGTTCCCCCAGCCGCGCCGGCCCCTCCTTCGGGTGCGCTGAGCCGGTGATGCAATCCGGGCGCGGTGGCGCGCGCCTGTAATCCCAGCACTTGGGAGGCTGAGGCAGGAGGATTGTTGTGAGTTCGAGACCAGCCTGAGCTACAAAGTGAGCTTAAGGCCAGCCTGAACTGCATAGTGAGACCCTGCCTCAAAAAGACAAAAAAAAAAAAAAAAAAAAAAAAAAAAGATTTGTTTATTTATTTGGTACAGGGTCTCAGTATACCTCTCAGCCTCCTAGTGATCCTCCTGTCTCAGCACCCCCAGTGTTAGGATTACAGGCATGCACACCACGCCAGTTTCCATGGCTGGCACAGCACGTCTGTGGTTCCAGGGTCAGTGCAGCATGACCCTGGATCAAACCACATTCCTTGAAATTGTGAGGCAGGAACTTAAACCACGGAACTATCTCCCGAGCAACTATGTCTCTTCTTTATGAATCTCTAGTCTAGATTTTTTGAGCACTTCCTGTTCAATATTGGTATTACTTTTTTTAATGAGAGAGATTATTTCTGATCTGGTCTTCCATTTTCCTCTGTCTCATTCTCTTCTGAACTTATTCTGGGTGGGCTACAGGTCTGAGGTTATATTTTGCTTCTGCATCTTGTCATTTTCTATTTAAATATTGTGTTTTGCTTTCTATGTTGATATTTGTACATTTTTTGTTATAGGTAGTCATATCTTTTTACAGGAGGTTCTTGGCTTGTGAGTATCCCAAGTTTCTAACTTTCTGGTCAATTACGTTTGAGATGTTGGTATTTGTTTGGCTCAATCCACAGTGCTCTGGTGCTGGAATGTGGTGAGGTTATTAACCCAGAACTTCTCAATATTGTTATAGAAGTTAAAACATATGATTAAAACAGATGCATCTTAGTTAGGGTAATATAATTACCAATAATAATATCATCTGGCAGAGTTGAGAAAATATAACTATGAAGTTTGTACCTTTAACCACAGGAAAAAATCCTACAATTATATTACAGAGCCTATCATATGTTAGGTGCTTGCCTGCAAAGTGTCTCCCCTTGGTAGGGTGGTTTTACACTGAGGTGGTGAAATTTAAGAAAGATAGTGTGTAGAATAAAGATAACTTTAAAAAAGTAGAAGGTAGGCTGGAGGACAGTGAATGACCATGCATGCTTTGGGAAACTAGAGAAGACGGCAGAAGGGAAAGAAGGATTATCTGAACTTGGCCTCTGAGTTTGGGAGATGGGATTGGTTCTGTGGCTGGTGTTCTCTAAAGCTCTTTAGAAATGAGAAAGGTAAAAGAAAAAGAAAGAGAGAACAGGGAGAGTGGCCTGCTTCTATTTTGTGTGATTTTGTTCCCAAGCACAGCACTGATTTACCTAATTTATCACCTAATAGCTTGTATTGTTGCTGTGGCTGCCGACAGTTTCACACCACTAGTCCACCTGTCCATCCTATGTGTCCTGGCTGGTGCCCTGCTGTCTTTGTGACTGAAGTTTCTTCCAGTCTCTGTGTCATTCCACACTGTTCAATTGGATCCCAGCAGCTTCTCTGAGAGGGAAAGATTCTGGGCCTTCCTGCACTGCTTTTACCTGGATCCCTTTTGTATTTGTTTATAATAAGGGAGTATTTAGATGCCACAGAGTAGGGAAATTCTTATATAGTACACAATAGACTTTTGCAAGTATCGTATTAGAAGACCACTTTTTGATATGAAGATAGAGTATTATTTTAACGTATACACATAACTCCATATCAGTCCTTTTTCACCACTGAGACACAACCCTTGACATCCATGCTTCCAAGGAGGACAAGTTTCCTTTACCTTGGCCCCAGTCCATGGTCACAGGCTTCATGGAGGCAGCAGCATGGCATAGAGCCATGGTCAGGAGAATACGCTCATGTTATGGTGACCAAGAAGGGGAGTGAGGAGAAAGGAAGGAGATGCACCCTTCCAAGCCATGACTCCAGCAACTGCCTGGAGCCAGCTCTATCTCCTAGGAGCAAGTCAGCTATAGCAAAGCTGTAACTCAGTCAGCATACAAAACAGTCCACCCCTGAGTGCATGGGGATCACGGGGGACATTGGGATCATAACATGTCATTCATGTCACACCTATGGTTTGGTAGTTGCTACCAGAAACTCTCCATAGAAAGATAACCTATAGAGGGCATGGTGGCGCATGCCTGTAATCCCAGCACTCGGGAGGCTGAGGCAGGAGGATTGTTGTGAGTTCGAGACCAACCTGAGCTACAAAGTGAGCTTAAGGCCAGCCTGAACTGCATAGTGAGACCCCGTCTCAAAAAGACAAAAAAAAAAAAAAAAAAAAAAAAAAAAAAAAAAAAAAAAAAAAAAAAAAAAAAAAAAAAAAAAAAAAAAAGAAGAAAGATAACCTATAGAGAGACTTTACATGTATATGTTTAATACACAAGGAGTATGTAAAATTTTGATTTTCCCTTCAGTTTTTTGATATTTTCTACCTTATTAAATAAAGAGGAAAAAGTTATGAATTGTTTTTAAAATTCCTCAACACAAATTAATATTGCGTGTAATTACTACAAGATGACTTAAAATATCTTAGTTAAGTTATACTTGATAATAGTTTATAAAAATAAGTTACTAAATATGCAAATCAACATGTAAGAGAGTTGCTTTGAACTTTTCCTTGGGCTTGGCTGTTGCACTGAAATATAACTAGAATTGCCTAAGGGCATTGATTTAAAACGTGCTTTAAGAGTAAACATAAAAATCAGTCTTAAAAGATATACTTAAGCTTTCCACTACATACAATGAATAGAACTACACAAATGTAAAAAAACAAAAAAGTAAAACATAATTGTCTTCAAAGAGCAGTTGACACCCAAAATAGAGTGACCTTCACTGCAGATGAGGATTCTAGCACAAGCTCAATGGAGGATACAAAGAATGGACTCAGGTCATCACAAGGTCTTAGTCCATCTTATCAACAGCCCAGGAAATTCAAGCATCAGATTGAACAAGCTTTGGGAAGAGAAACAAGACAAAGAAAAATTTAACGTGCCACATGCTGCTATCACTCAGCAAAGGCAGTCAGATGCTGTCTCATTGAGCATAATAGAAGGTTGAAGGCTCAAAAGGGATATTTAACCAAAACAAATGACATGCTAAAATTAATAGTAAAGACTTTGAGCAGGTATTTTGTCCAAGTTCAAATAATTTTGGTCTCATTTTAAATGTGGTGCTGCTTGATGTTTGCCCAGAATGTCACAGAAAAGGAGCGTATGGAGAGAGGTGATCTAGCCTTCTGCCATTCATCATAGCAACTGACACTGTGAGAAAGTTTTCCAGTGATGGCTTAGAAAGGGAATTGGAATGGTTTATAGGACCAGTTCATTATTCCCAGCCACTGAAATGTGGGTGGCCGAAAGAGTTCTTCAAAGCAGAAATTTAAGACACTATGCTCAACAGAGCAGAGATATCTGTAACAATTTCTACACAGGGGAATAGCATGTTCAGATTTTCATTCTAGAATTTAAAAAAAACAGGAGATTGTATTTTTCACTGTAGATGACAGAAACACAGTGTCAGAACTACCAGATGATTGCCTAAGTTACATTGAAACTGTAATTAGGAAACCATAGACTGATTTGGATGTTTTGAGAAGTAAAGAAAGGAACATTTGGTGATGGACTGAATTTGATAGCAATGAGAAGGAAACATAATTAAAGATATACTAAATATAAGAGGAATATGATAGTTTCCTTATGGGAGATATGAAGATATTCAATATACAGTTCAAAACAAAGTCTAAATGCAAGAAAGATCTGGTCTTGGGGCAATTTTTATTAGAAGTAAGGAGTAGTTATTTAAAGAAAAAAAGAGGAGCCCATAATGAAGCTGTCAGAGATATAGGGAGAAAAAACTTCAAGATGGCAGTGCCATTCAAGTTAAAGGAATTGCATGCTAAGCAGACAGAAGTGTTATGTGCTATGTGGAGGTTAGGAAAGTTTCCTAGGGTTCAACAAGAAAGTTGTCAGTAGGGATTTGTCAAGAGTTGTGTTCAGTAAGACCATGGGCAAATTGAAGGAAAGAAGTCATACATATGCTGTGCTTTGAAGAGTATCGGTAAAAAATTGAAAAAATAAATGTTTTGTAGCTCATAAGAACAGCTAGGCTGAGGAGCAGAATTTGA
The DNA here is from genome assembly GCA_004027165.1 of Ctenomys sociabilis. Lineage (NCBI taxonomy): Eukaryota > Metazoa > Chordata > Mammalia > Rodentia > Ctenomyidae > Ctenomys > Ctenomys sociabilis. Next base: position 44,330 of record PVKA01005285.1, read on the forward strand.
GAAGTTGTGTATATCAGTATACAGAGAGAAGCCTAACATGTTGGAGGAAGCTTTGATTTGCACAAATTTATAAGGAGAAATAGGTTCAGAACACAGGTATGGAAATGAGTTCTATTAATTCATTTAAAATATAATTATGGCAGCAATTTATGAATTTAATTAAAATTATTATAGAGATCTACTGCATTTCTTTTTATTTTATTTATTTTTTATGTATTTTGCACAGGCTCTACAGAGTCTCCCTACACAGATCAGACTCCTAGTGAACTTTCTGTTTTCAACCTCCAAAGTGCTGAGATTATAGGCACACACCACGACATCCAGTCTCACAGTCTCATTCACATCTTGGTGTGCCCTGGGGGTGGGGCTGGCCCTGCATGCTGAGGATCAAACCCTGGTCCCTGCGCCTGCATAAGCAAGTACTTTAGTCTGCTGATTTCTCTGGCTGGTCCTCTTCTCAATTATATACAAACACACAAAAATACATGAATATGTGATGTCTCTATAGTGGGCACTATCTTTTGAGAAACCTCTCCCATGCTCTTCTTTGAGACAATGAAAGAAATCCTCATGCTCTGAAGGATAGTACTGTCATTAATCTATTTTCTAAGAACTTCAGCAAACCATGAAAAGAAATGTATCTATAAAGTAAAAGAATAGCAACAGGAATCTAACAATTCAGAGTCAAGTTATACACATAGTTTCTAGGGTACAAAGGAGTAATACTGACTTAGAGAAAAATATTTCAGAATTTTATTGAAAGAGCTTAGTTTTCAAATCAAGAAAGAATAAAAATGTGAAGATACTATCTTATTCCTCTTGTTTTCTCACCAGTGGGTAAGTGTTCTATTTATTCATCACCATAAAAAAAAATCTCAAAGTTTACGGCTTGAAATATCAGGACTCAATCACTTGGATCAAAAGTTTACACTATAGGTAAGGCTTTGTGTGCATCTCTGCTCCTTGTACAGTCAGATGGGGAAGCTCAAGCAGCAGGTAAATCTGAACTCAAAGATGTGAGCGTGGAATTAACAGCTCCACAGAAGCTCTCTTGAGACTATGATCTGGAGCCTTGAAACATGTTCTAGTCAGGGTTTACAAGGGAAAATATTTAATACAGAATAAATAATCTATAAAATTATTTTTAATATTCATCTCAATAGCCAAATGCTCAACAGTGGGAGACCTATACACATACTAGAGACCCAAAGACTCTGGCTGGGGACCTGGATCCCATGCCAACATCCTGCACAATTCCAGCCCATGACAATATCTCATGCTGGTCTGTGCAAGGTTCTGAACTTGGAAGTCCCAAAGGTTGGTAGTGAAAAACAGAAAGTCTATGCCATCCAGATTCCTGTGTCATCAGGCTTAGGAATCTGGACTGGAGCCAGAAGTGATCCTCAAGGGAACAACCAGAGCTCCCCAAATAGGACCACAGCCATCCTCAGTGACAGTGAGAACCCAAGCTCCTCTGAAAGCCAGCATCACATGCTTCTGCAGATAATCAGCATGACACAATCTTCTCCCCAGTTCTCCTTTTATACTGTTGACAGCAATCCTCAAGTGGGCCTTCCACACCAGAATCACATTGCTCAGCTGTGTGAAGTTGACCATTAACTAATTCCCCACTGGTCCTGTATTCAGAAGCCTTTCTACTGAAACATTTTGGGCTTCTTCATGTCTGAATTCCAAAGGTGAGTGCTTTGAAAGAGGAACTGAAAGCCTTTAAGTCTGCAGCCTGAGTTTGCAAACTGAGATAACAGCCAGCACTATTTGATTGGCCTTGCAGGTGCAGAGTGATGCCATACTCCAGGGGAAGGAGCACAAACCTCAGTCTTCATAAGGGAAGTGCAAAGATTCATGTCAATGTTCAGTCTACTGCAGTTTTTAGATTTGGGGAGGTTTTTCCCTCAGATTTCTCAAACAATAGGAGACAGGCAAGTTGGTGTCTCTCCCTGGCTCATCACCTCTCATGAAGCTATAATTTTGCTTATGCAACATGCTCAGTAATAATATATTTATTCAAGATCATTTTAAGTGCACATCTTACAAATGAGGATGTATATTTTGGAACAAATCTACCCCCTTCCCTAGGATCCTTAAGGGATATTTAAGAGGTACACATTTCTAAACAACTCTACCAGATGCAGTCTAATGAATACTCCACCCCCGCAAAAAAAAAAAAAAAAAAAAAAAAAAAGAATCCTGATGGCTCTGTAGCTCCTCTGTGTGTACCTCTTCCTTCATCTCCAGCGTCTTGGTCCCTTCTCCAGCATGATTGTTAATTTCAGTGGTGCTACTACCCATAGAGTTGATGTCTAATAAAGCCAGCCAATTACATTACTTTACTAATTATATTGGAATATTTAACCAAGCAGATTCACTTGATGTTTTGACAGAAAGACTGAACTACTTAAATACAAGTGTTTATTCAAAGTGGCAAATTTGTTTCCAGAATTTCCTTAGAGATGGCAGTCAGCATACGACCCACTGGTATTATTTTTTAGGAGCCACATTATGCATTTTTGAAATGCCTTCAGAGTTTTAAAGCAGGAAACAATAAATTCTTTGCCAACTATTTCTTTCTCAGCATCAGCAAATCCACCTCCTTTAAATAGCAGGAAGATGCATATCCTGGTCATATTTTTATTATCCTGCTCTAATGAACTGAGTCCAAATTTCCAAAATGTGAGTTCTGTGTGATTTGTAATCCTATATTTGTGCCAAGGACTCTGTTTTCCTATCAGCAACACAGGAAAACCATATTTGCAAATTCTTCAAGTTCTCCCAAGCCAATCTGTTACAAAATGAAAACTATTATTATGACAGGACTTAGCCTGCAATTTATTTGTTGTGCCACAGTAATCTCCTTATTTAGTCTGATTGAAGGGCAATCACAAGTCTGTTCAGTGCTCAGAGTGGGTGGAAGTAAGCCAAATGTAGTCCAAATGCTAAGGCCCAGTAACAGAGGCACCAACAAGGCCGAGGGCAGGTGCTGGGTGTGCAGGGTAGGGTGCGTGTGCACCCTACTGCTTCTTGTAGAACTACCCAGAACTGACGACTTAGCCCTACCCCTAAGAAAGGAGGTTAGCTTTATCTCCTGCGTTGAACAGATGTTTGTTAATACTGTACTTTTCAAAGAACAGTCGGCATTATAAAAATATGTAAATGAAAGGAGCATCTTCACACAAAATTAACCTACCCTAGGAATAAATGATCTCCTGAGCTATGAATGAAGGTGTTGGTCTCTGTAAAACTAGCACAGATTGAAACTTTTTTTTTCCAATAGTATTAAATATAACCTAAAATCCATGTATATTCCCTTAATCTTTTATTTGCTTAATTCAAATTCTACTAATTTCATGGGCTCAGATTGTTCTATCTGAGGATATTTTTAAATAATTTCTTGAGGATGTATTAACAGATCTCACACACACACACACACACACACACACACACACACACAAATGAGTGGTTAGAAACTTTTGAAAAACTAACTAGTTAATTAAAACGTTTAAAATAATTATCACTTGGTGTGAAGAAAGTGTTCTTATTAACTGAATTTGGGGCAAGTAAGGAGCAAACATACCCCTTTCACTTTATATACCCTCCAGTCATTATATATATATATATATATATATATATATATATATATATATATATATATATATATTTGTGTGTGTGTTTATTTTTGTATTTTAAGGAAGGGTCTATAGGGTGTTCAGGGTCTCACTACTAGATCAGACTTGTAGGGATCTGCCTGTTTACAGCCTCCCAAGAGCTGGGATTACAGGATCACCCCAACACACCTGTCTCAATTGCCATCTCAGTGTGCTCCGGGGTGGGACCAGCACAGGAGCCCCAGGGATCAAGCTCCTAGCTCCTGCGCCTGCTTGTGGCCACTTTAATCCACTGAGCTATTTGGCCACTCCTCGTTTTTATAATTTCAACAAGTATCAAAATTTTCTTTAAAGAAGCCCATTTCTACAACATGAAAATGTATGCCTGGAAAGCAGCCTGTTCTCAGAAACTAGACAGATACTCTTATCATTAGACAGCCAAGGCAGTGAGGAGGGAGGCTTTTTCTAGCTCCCTCAGAGACTTCACTCCAGAAAATGGAGCCATCTTGGTTGAGAAAATATTGTATAGAGCATCTTCATGCTACTTTATCTTTCCATGAGCCTGCATGTTTGAGACTTACTGCGGGTCTTTTCCATAAACACTGGTATGGAATTTAATATAATTTGTAGCCTACATCTTGTATGGGCAATAAAAATGGAATAGAATCATACGTGAGTTTTTTCCTTCCTTCATGCACTTTCCAAAAATTTTATACAATATTATAAAGTACTGCAATACCAGATATTAACTCTCATGATTACTCTTCTTTTTTTCTTGATGTACTTGCTAATATTACTACAGAGTATATTTAATTGTGGCTGCAATTAATGTAAGGGATGCTATGAAATGCACTGCAGCTGTGTGCCTGGAAGAAAGGTCAGGAAGGAAGGAAGAGAACAGCCTCTCCCGCCAGAGTTTGTGTGGAAGATATATTGTGGATCATTAATAAAGGGTTGTACCATGAGAAGATCACTGGGTATAGATCTTTTTTTGAATCCTAAATTTCCTCTGTTTTCAAACTTTTTAAAAAATAGAGTTTAGTACCTAATTCTCTCATTTAATCCCTAAATCTTCAACTCTCTGATAACTTATTCAAACAAAAACTCTCTTTGCCCTAGGCCCCACTGGATTAGCATTATAAATGTTTAACCTTATGCTGTTACTTGCCTAGTGACAATGATCTGGAGCACCTTGTGATAGACTGCATCCAAGATCAAAGTCACCATCTGGGCTCTGCTTCTTAGATTCTTTTTCTTTTCTACTTCTTTTTCCAGTACTAGGGATTGAACTCAGGCCCTTGTGTTTCCAGGGAAGTGCTTATACTACTGAGCCATCTCCCTGGCCCCTTCTTCTTAGATTCTTAAGGAAGTAGGAGCAACACAAAATCTTAATGCTTCTCTCCTGCATTTTTCATGTCTTTTGGATCATTACACTTAAATATGCCTTTATTCTACCCTTAATCAGATGAACCAGAACACAGTTTTTGACACGTTTTTGTCTCTATCCAAATGACTCAAAATTTCCTAGAACCTGAGTATTTTTGTAGCAATCTCATTATCTATTCCACTTTTAGAGAACAAACATTGCCACTTAAATCCTTGGGAAATGGTCTCACTCTCTATTCAGCATTACCCATCATCTGGAGGCAGTAAACACTTTATAAAGAACAGGATTCAAAAGATCACAAAGTTTATAATGCTAATTAAGGAAAGCACTAATTAAGGAAACCTGAGACTGAGATAGATGGGAAACAGCTTCAAAATGAAAAAATAAAACAGATTGGTTAAGGATGTAGATAATTAAGCAAGGGTTTTCAAGTTGAAGATAAAAGAAATATCAAGTAGTTTGATACAACAGTCTAAGGTTACACTAAGAGTTTTAGGTGCCAGAACATGGTTTTATAGCTGCATTAGAGGAAAAAATATTTATTATCATTTCATCTTTTCCCTATCAACTTCTGTACACATCCAATAAGTTTATCCTTAAAATTTTACTTTAAGTAAAATCTAGAACAATTGAATTTGTGCAATCTTTCACTATACTGTATTAAATATATCTTCCAAAAAGATAGTGACTTCATTATTCATAAGTCCAGATGCTCCCAGCATTTTACCATTCATAATATCTATCTAATTTTAATGAGATAGTTGGGTTCATTTGAAACTATAACCTAACTTCTAATCAAGCAGCAATAATTTCAATGGACACCTTCCCATGTTTCTTTCCCAGTTCTCCAGATGGTTCCACCACCTTAGTACTCTCTCAGAAAGACCTTGTGTGCCAGAGATGAGGAAAAGACAGGCTAAGTGGCTACCAGCCATGCTGTCTTCCCCTCCTGTCGTGAGGCATGGACTCTGTAGCTTTAAATACCTTTACTCTGCAGGTCGCTGCTAGTGAGGTATATTTTTGTGACATGCATGTGGGTTCTAGACCATGTTTAAGGAGGGTTGTGTTCTTGGGCTCACAGAAGGGCAACCCCACACTGATACCTACCTAAGAGCTTTTTTTCTCACAGCCACCCCAGGCCCCTGCACTGATGATGAAGTCTGTGGGGGCCTTCCTCCAGATGACATCAGGAGCACAGGTAAGAAACAACACAATAGGAACCCTTGAAAGTTGATCAGACTCAGTTCAAAGATTGCATATTGCTCAGAAAATGTGCTGCAGTAATAATTTTTCAAAACAAAATATTTAGAAGCCTGAAAAGACACATGTATGCCAGTATACTTTAGGGGGTTTAGTAGCTGCTATTACAAAGAAAACAGCTCATTCTTCTTCCTGAGAGTAAAGAATTGAATTTCTATTTCATCTCAATATCTTATTTGATAGATAAATAAAAGAAAACAAAAACTATTCAATGTTTATAAGCAGAAAAATCATGTAACACAGCCTATTATGGAATGAAGAGTTAGAGAGCATATAGGTGAACTTCTTTACCCAACAGAGCTGTGAAAAGTTGTGATTTAACAAAGAGAAAAATCTAAATTTCTGAGTAGTCTGGCTAGGATGTCAGGAAAATTAAGATGAACCTTCCCTAATGCTCAGGACAGTGAAGGGGACACAAACAGGCAGCACCTAAGATTTCCCTGGGAAGTCTCAGTGGATGCAACTAGACCATACTCATGAGAGAAATAAATCAGACTTGCATGTGTAAACATCATATTGTCTCATTAGGTAAAAAGAAATGAAGGAGTAAAGAAGATACAGAAGCTACAATGGATGAAAAGGAAAGACAATTTGGATGGGAGAAAGGAAAAAAGAATGAAGGAATATGTTTGTGTGTGTGTGTGTGTGTGTGTGTGTGAGTGTGTGTGTGTCTGGATGTCTATGTGTTAGCTAACATAATTGCACTACTAATTGCTACTAATTCATTGAAAGGAAAAGTTAGTGTTTACATAGTTTGATCAATCTTACACGCCTATATTGGTAATCTAAGCAACTAGGTTGAAGTTAGCCATATGAATATAATAACCAGTTTTGATTTCCTATCATCTTGTTTTGAAATTCTGTGTCATTATTATTGATTTGTTTTATTATTGTGTTTAAAAGAAAAATCTAGAAGGTGAGAATAAGATAACCCACAAAATTTCTGTAATCATTCTTTGCGAAGGATGTCCAACAGTAGATGTTTCTTAATGAAAAGAACTTTTGCCTAAAGCCAATAAATAAACATCAGTAACAAAAGGTTAGTGTGCTGCCTCCCTAGTGATTAGCACGCACTATCCAGAAACTACAACCAGAGCAGCATCTGCAGTTGCTATTCACTGAGGTGGAACTAGAGCCACCGCGACATATAGTTGCTATGGATCCGAGAACAGTTAATCTATTATGTGCTATCTATCTGATTTTTTAGTTAATATTAAGAAAAATATTGCCAATTAAAATGTAGTAAACCATTGTAAAAAGCCTGCCACAAAAGGGCAATACATTCCCCATCAGTTTCTGCTTTGAAATAGTAGTTTACCATATTCTTTCATACCTAAACAGCAGTTTGGCAAAGGCAAGATCATACTGGAAAATAATAGAAAACAAAATTTAAATTGTTTAGACTATAACATGAGTTTGCATATTTAAATATTGAGATAATGTCAGAAAATTCTTGGTGAGTAATATGAAATCTTTAAATAAGGTCTTCTAATCCACCATACTACACATTTTTCTTACGCTGCTATAATATTTTGTGTACAAACTATCTTCCTGATTCTAGTTGAAGAAGGTGGTATCATTATGGAAACTATTTTTCTTATTATTGTCAATTTAATAAGAACAAATTTTGAGCAACTGTTCAACTTGCTTCAAAATGAATTTCCCTCCTGCCTCCTGCCATCAGCCTGAAGAAAAACAATGGCCTTTTGTTTTTAAATTTTTGTTATATTGAAGTACAAATATCAATGAGACATTTTTAAGATACCTTGACAAGATCAATTTGATAAATTAATACATTGCAAACTATTTTCACAATGTTTTGGTATTATATAAGGTGCAAACATGATATTATACTTACAGACATTATTATACTATATGTCTCTTATCAGTAAATAAAGAGAGTGTAGCTGTTTGCGTATCTTATTTTTTATACCTGGATTACATCAAAGATTCAATAATTAATACATTCTATATTGTTATTTTCCTAGTGGTTGTCTATAGTACTAGAAGCCAACATAATATCCTATCCAACCACCATTAGTGCAAATCTTGCCTCTTAAAGGATTATGTAGAAGTACAGCATTATCTATCCCAACTGTACTGACTATACATGCCAGGGAGATGGCTCAGTGGAATAAGTGCTTTCCTGTACTGACTATACACACACAACAATACAAAGAAGGCCACTATATATTGGTCAGGGGAAAAATTCAAGAGCAAGAAGTAACACTCATAAATATTTATGCACCAAACACAGGAGCACCCAACAATGTAAGACAAATCTTAATGGACATGAAAAACTTAATGTCTAAGAACACAATCTTAACAGGAGACCTTAACAACCCTTATCTCAAAAAGATAGGTCAACCAGACAAAAAATTAGCAAGGAAGTAGCAGAACTGAACCAGAGCTTGGAACAAATGGACCTGGTGGACATATACAGAGTGTTCCACCCAACCACAGCTGAATACACATTTTTTTTCAGCTGCACATGGGTCATTTTCCAAAATAGACCACACACTAGTCCAGAGGTCATGCCTAAGTATATGCAAGAAAATAGAAATTATCCCATGCATACTATCAGACCACAATGCAATGAAACTGGAAATAAATGACAAAAGAAACCAGAAAAAAACCACTAAATTCATGGAAACTAGACAACACCCTACTCAGCAATCAATGGGTTGCAGAAGAAATTCAACAAGAAATTCAACAATATCTACAATTCAATGAAAATTCAAGTACAACTTACCGGAATTTATGGGGTGCAATGAAAGCAGTTCTTAGAGGAAAAATAATAGCTATGAACTCACACATTAGGAAAACAGAATGGGAACAAATTAGCACCCTAATGTTGCACCTCTGACAGCTAGAAAAAGAAGAGCAAACAAAAACCAGAGCACAAAGACGGGAAGAAATCATAAAGATTAGAGCAAAAATTATTTCAATTGAGATGAAAGAAACAGTTTAAGAATCCACAAATCAAAAAGTTGGTTCTTTGAAAAGCTAAATAAAGTTGATAAGCCTCTTGCCAACGTCATCAAAAAGAGGCAAAAGAAAATTCAAGTACAAGCGATAAGGAATGAAAAGGGTGAAATCACCACAGACCCAGTGGAAATTCAGAAGATTATCAATAGTTACTTTAAGAATCTTTATGCTCACAGAAATGAAGACACAGAAGAAATGGACAGATTTCTTGAAAGGTACAAATTTTCAAAACTGAATCAAGAAGATATAACAACTCTCAATAAACCGATAACAGCCAACGAAATACGAAACGTAATAAAAAGCCTACAGACAAAAAAAAGTCCAAGTCCTGATGGATTCACAGCTGAATTCTACAAGAAATTTATAGAAGATATAATCCCCACACTCCACAAACTCTTCCATGAAGTTGAAAAGGAAAAAGTCCTCTCAAAATCATTTCTGGAGGCAAATATAATACTGAATCCAAAACCAGGGAAAGACACAACCAAAAAGGAGAACTACAGGCAAATCTCTGTCATGAACGTAGATGCAAAAATACTCAACAAAATCCTGGCAAATAGAATACACCAAAACAATGGCCTTTTAATAAATTGTTTAAGGCATTGTATCTTTCTGAAATGAGCAAAAAGGACCTCTTTCAGGATTCATTCAAATCATCTACTTTTACTTCCACAGAAAATAAAAATTCCTGATTAAGAGATTTTAAAAATGCATGAAATCCATGGATAAGGCTGTCAGATTTAACTGTGCAGAGCTCTGCAAGCAAATCCTTCTAAAGCTCTATGCAAATGTCATGCTTATAGATCTTTATCTGTGATATAATATTTTCACTGAAAACTAGTAGCTAGCCATTCTCTGAGTTCACTATTCCTCTTCATTCTCATTCAAATTATTGTGCTATTCTTACCAAAATAATATTCAATTGACTATTAAAGAGATTTGAAAGACACAAACTACAACTTCTCTGTAGAGCAGATTGGCACTAGCTGAAGTAGAATGACAGGTGGCTACTCCATGAAGCAAGGTAGAGGTTAAATCCTCTGCTCAAGGTCAGTCAGCAAAGAAGTCTGTGTTCACCCCCCATCCAACAGTTAAGCCTTCATAAATCAGAGTCCCGTGAAAACAAATACTGTGTAAACAAAGCCTTCAGGACAGCTAAAATTCTGAGACGAGAGAAATCATCTTAAACTGAAGAGTTCCTGACAAAGGCAATTTGTTAGGGCATACATTGTGTTATCTATTAAATGAAGCTGTTGAGTAATTTAGATGTTGAAATATATACTACAAGGCAAAGACTCCTGAGAATTACGATTATGATATTTCTGGTATTGACAAGTAAGAAATTAAGAAAAAGGGCAGTGCTGCCTATGTTTTCTGAATTTGTGGATTCATTTTTCTCATTTTGCTGTGTCTGGTATATTTCCAGTATTAATAAAGATTCTTCTCAAAGGACAAGATACAGTACAACTTGTTTTATTCAAATGAACATATATACAATATATACATTAAATATTATATATGTGTGTGTCTTAATCACAAAGTAATTATAAATTACATAAATAACTTGCAAATATTTTTGGTGTGTCTTTAAGGTTCAATACAAGAACGTCTGTCAGTACATTTGGTATGTTTTCTAATATGTAAAGTATTGGATAAGTCTAACTTCACAGACATGACTATTTCCTGTTCATAGTTTTGCATTTTAAGTTTCAGCGTCTCACTATGCATAATGGTTCATGTCTGTTATCCCAGAAATCTTGGAGGCTGAGGCAGGTGTATGCTAACTCCAGCCCAGTGCAGCTACATATCAAGGTCCTATGTCAAAAAATAAAGAGGCCCAGGAATGTAGTTCAGTACAAGGCCCTGTGTTCAGTGCTCAGCACACACACAAAAAAACCCTGAAGAACCTCATAATGCCATGGCCTTATTGATATGTTTGAGAATAGGCAGTTATGATAAATTAAAATATAAGGAATCAGACAATGAAAAGGTTTCTTCTAGTAACTAGGGATTGGTAAGCACAGGCAAAGCTTCCAGTTTTACTCTATGCATCTATAATCTCAGTGCTTATACAGTGAATGCTTGTTCATGTTTTATTTCATCCCTGAGGAAGAAAGAAATGCAATATTAATGAAATACTGTGAAAATCATTTTGATGGATGTTTTAATGTTCTTCCTCAGATGTACTACATTTTTGTTCTTTTCTCTGGTTGAACAGTAACTTGCAAATACAGCAAAGCTGCTTGTAGTTGATGGATTTAATACTCATTTTGTATTTGAGGGAGGAGGAAAGGATCAGAAAAGAACTAAGATAAATACAACCCACAACTACAAAGATACTTAACTTCTCCACTGCATAAAAGAAAAAGTCTTTAACATAAACCTCCTTGGGGTTCCCAGAACTGGCACAATTCCAAGAAAGATAAATTTAAAAACCTATTTTTCATAAAACTAGGTGAACCGTAGATTGTCTTTATTATTGTGTTAGATTCTAGGAGGATTTGCAATTTTCCTTCAGTTGCTTTCTGTCTTTCTCATAACTATTCTAACACAGCTTATTTTAATAAATGACAGTAGTTTCCAATCTAACATATCTTGCCCTGACATTTATAAATAAACAGCTGTGGGAAGAGATAAAACCAAACCAGGTTTTATTTTCTAAGGATATGAAAAAGGGATGTTTCTGTTTAATAAAGTTCATACAGCACTAAAAAATGTAGGCAATAGGATGAAATGCTCCCCGACAGGAGAAGACAAGGATGGCATGATCTGAACTGTCTGTTGTGTTATCTAACATTGTATTACATCAGCGTTTCCTTCAACGTGATCTGTAGCAGCTTAGAATCAAGGTATATTAAATTGCATTTTCTCCAGTTAACATACTTAGAAAATGAGAAAGACAATACACAATCTGCACAACATTCAAAATGATGTTAATAATTGAGCTAAGGAATGTGATGATTGAGCTTTTCTTGAATAGTCTAAGAAAGACCTGGTTATCACTGAGCATATTAAAATGTAACTACTATGTGACATACTTCTGGTGATTAACACCCTTTAAACACTTTAACCATTGCCCAAGCATTTCTTTCATTGGGGTACAACCCCTACTATGCTTTTTTTTTTTTTTTTTTTTTTTTTTTTTTTGGCAGAACTGGGGATTGAACTCAGGCCCTTACACTTGCCAGGGAAGTGCTTATTTCACTAAGCCATCTCCCCAGCCCCTTCTACAATGCTTTTCAGTGTCTATGCACCTTAGTTTTGCAATTCTGCTGTCTTCGCCGTACTCACATCTGCCTGATATCACTTAAGAGAATAAGTATCAAGGCAAGACACATCCATCAGAGGCAGAAAGAATGCCGATGTCCACCAAAGCAAAAATCAGAGGTTTTGTTTCTTTTGTTCTGCTATGGGTAATACAAAGGTCAACCCTCTAAATGCTCACTTTAGCAGGATGAGCAATAACAGCAAGTCCAGCTATGAGAATATCTTACTTGCAGATCAACTCTTTTAGCAGGGGTTCAGAGGTGGTAGCTGTACCCCTCAGGGACATGTGACAATGTCTGGAGACATTTTGATCACCATGACTCAGAAAGAAGGGTTTGGCCCCTATTTGCTGTATAAAACAAAGAAAAGTGGCTAAATATCCCATAATCCACATGAGAAATCCAAGGAATTATCTGCCTCACAATAATAATGCAGAGGTTAAAAAGCTTTTTTCTACATTAGAAGTTCCCCAGCTCCCTGTTCATGATCCCCGGCCCCCTTTTCTGCATGCCTTACTTCTGAGAAGATGTTTCCTTCCTGAAATAGAGCCTCTCTTTCAAAGCACTAATTGCCTATGTTTGAATTAATTTATGCCAAAGATTCCAGTGTCTGAAGCTTGTTTGTACATCCCCAAAAGATTTTTGTAACTCCATTTTAATAGAGTGCAAAGGCAAGAAATCAGATTACCTCCTGCTGTCTATATAGCCAGCTCTATTAGACTGCTCAAGTTACTACAACAAAGTAACCTTAATTATTTTACTTAAACAACAAACACTAATCTCTCACATTTGTCTCAGGCTGGAAGTCAAAGATGAAGGTGCTGGACAAATGAATAAAGAATGGGTTTTAGTTATCTATTCTTATGAAGAAATCAGTTCTTTTGGGCTTTTGCCTCTTAATTACCTACAGGAAGGACCTCTGTGTGGTACAGTTACCTTAAAAGTTCTTTCTTCACCATACATGTTTAGAAGGGACCTTAGTTCAGTTCACACCTACTCAACTATTTCTTACCAGAATTTTTCTCAAAAACAAAAAAGAAAACAAAACCAAAAAAGAATGATACTTGTGGCTGCCTATTTTCTGAACTTATGTAAGTTTTTGCTTCTCTGGATGTTACTGAAAACCTTTATACACATAGTTAAGCCCTCAGACAAAATTCATGATACACCTCATCTCATCAAAGCACCTACATGATACCAACAGCCAGGAATCTCACAGAAAAACACTCATCTTTTTCAGTCAGCATTTATTTGTCTAAAAAATGTATCAATTATATACAGATTTCTCCTAAATGCTCTTTTGAATTCCTGAATCTATTTGGATGCTTTCACTCGGACTGTTACTAGTTAATGGTTGTCACATGCACTGTCCACTGTCACCCACACAACTTCATCATCCAGGGCTGGCTTCTGGCACAGCTAGGACTACCCTCAGCCTAACTTCAATACACGAATTCTGGCTTGGGTTTTAGGACAGTCACCTTGGAAAATGCCAGGGCCTAACACTGGAACACTTGTACACAGTGTTCAATCAAGGGTATAAGGTTATTATCCTCTATCAATCAGTAGTGACTAGATTTAAGATAAAACATGTAAGGACTTACCCAGTAGGCTTTCAGTAGATGCTCACACAGGCAAGTCTGGAAAAGTGCAAAAGGGCCATCTGCATGCTGGAGACTGAAGGACCCAGCCAAAAGTTGAGAGCATGCATCACAGGAGAGTCCCATTTGTGTCCACATCAAGAGGCAGAAGATGGGAAGGTTGGAAAGGTAAAAGTTTTGCCCTGGAAGTCAGGGAACAAAGGCCAAGACAAGGCCAAGGTGGGAGCTTTCCTAGGAAACAAGTGAATTTTCCCTCTTCACTCCCATTTTTTCTAGCAAGGCTACAAACCTATTGGTTGGTGCCACCCACAACTTCCATCTTCAGTAGATCCATTTAGCCATCCCCAAAACTATGCTAATCCAGTCATTCAGACATTTTTTACTCAAGTTGATATAACACTTAAATTTATAACCAAATTTTGGGATAATTTGGAGCAGCAACTCAGGTGTCAAACTGCATGTGGGCTAGAATGAGGCTTCAGCATTACTACAATAGAACCCAACTTTTTCCTTAACAATAATGCAGCTTCATTCCTCTCCCCAAACAATCTCTAATTTCCATGCTAATATTTATTGCAGGACCTGAAAAAGAGTCTGATCTCTCCAGAGTTCCCCAACTTTAGTGATAGAATAATCCTTTAAGAAATGCAGGTCCTTTGTCCCATACTGCCTTTGCTCCAATATTTCTTAATTTGACTGCTCTCCTTTCAGAGCCTGTGTCTTCTCTTTAGAAATGACTTTCAGGCTCCATTTGGTTAGGATTTCTCACCCTCCACATAATATAGGCCCACATTTTTTATAAAACAGTGACACTTAGTATGCAGAAACATAGGAAGTTTTCACAACAGGGAAGATGAAATTGGGGTTTAGACCTGCATTGTCAAATAAAATGTGTTCAGTCCAAATTGGATATTTCTTTTCCTCTCAAGTACTAGGAATTTTAATGGATGTCCATGTTTACTCTGCTTCCTATCACAGATCCAATGTGCCCATTATTTGCTTGTTGGATACAAATGTGGAAAGGTGTAATTTTGCTAACAGCTTTTCTTTCTTCCCTCTTACTTTTTTCTTTGACAGAGCTTAGATTGATGGACTACTGAGCTAATTTGTAGGGCCTGTTGGATGAGATAGGCCTCAGTTTGATTATCAGTGCTGTCTCAGGTGAAGAACTAAAATCACTGTGTATTCAATTAATTACTGAATCTTGACATACCAGGTCCCAGGGTCACTCCACAAAGTGGTTGCTTTTGAGTAAGAAAACACATTCATAAAGGAGTTTAAAGAAACTTGGCACTGTTGAGCCATTTTGTGATAGATTGCCTGAAATGGCTCATGTTCAACATCAGAACTAGGCTGGTTTGACAGGAGGTGAGAGGATAAATCAATGTGTTTGGCAGTGCTATAAACAAATCAATATAGAAAAGCAAGAAAAATTGGCCTTTCAAGAAAGTTTCAGAAGTGATCTCTGGATTTAGACAAAATAGCCTCACTGTTGTGAGGTTCCCCAGTTTTAGGGACAGAGTAATCCTTTAAATAATAAAGGACCTTTCCCTAAAGGTCTACTTGACACAACATTTCTTAGTTTGAACTAACAAATACTTTATTAGTCCAACCTTGACTACCATGTAAATGTAAAAAAACAATTGATGGTAATCAGAGTGAAGAAAAACAAGGTTCTATTATCCTCGGCCTTTATTATTTGGAGTAACATTTCTTCTAAGTTCCAAATAGACAAAGCAGAATTAGTTCTCAAATTTCTCTGTTTTCAATTTTTACCTAAAGCAACATACAACTGTTGTAAGCCACCAGTGAATTGCATCATAAATCCTGAATAAGGGAAGGAATAATCTAATGAATCCTTGATCCAACAGAAAAAAAAATTACAAAAATAAATTAAATTTGCCATCTAGAATATGCTGAACTAGCTCTGTGGACAAAGCCACAGCCCAGGGAAGGTGCATCCAAAGTGTGAGTTCTGCTGAGTCTCTGACTCTCTTGCTCTGCCATGCACCAGGCAAGCAGGGAGGCAGTGAGGGAGCTGAGCTCTGGCTCTCTCCTCTCCTGCTTCCAGTATCCTGCTCACAGCCTGGGGGTTCCGGAGGTCTTGCCAGGAGTTGGTCACTACCAAGCTCCCTCTGGCTAATTGCACAGCCTCGTGCTCCAGCTCAGCTATTGATCTCTTGGACTTCTGTCCTGAATCAAAGAAAAGTGACTGTGCCTGAGGCATTCTTCCCCTGTGGGAATTCTGCAGATCACGTGTAGTTAGATTATGTCTTCATGAAAATATGGTGCTACCATCCTCCCACTCTTCTCAAGAGAAGCAGTGAGCTTTTGCTTTAATTACAAAGAAAATAAAGATATTACTTGTGGTTTATTTGTACTGGCTTATCCTATAGCACAGAGAAATCTGATCTCCATATCTACCACCCTCTTTCCTTAGATGAGAGTGATCAGTCGTATCTCTGGATATCAAAAATACTAGATTCTATGCATCTTTTTCCAGTTTTCTTGGACCAACATAACCACATAGTGTGGATTTTTGCCTGTAAGTATAGTATCTTCGTGATGCTTTTCATTTTCAAAAAATTATTTCCCTAAGGAAATTAAACATTTGCTTTTTTAAAAATACCTACTTGGTAAGCAGTTGCTGTCATTTCTTTCCATTTTGTCAGAATTTGTACTTTCATTTCTCCTGTGTCATCCAACGTGGTTTATAGACAAAGTAGCTGAACCAATTTCAATGAATTTGAGTATACCTTTGAAACCTTACACTAAAATACTTATCTTCAATACCACCCATGCTTAATTTTAATTTATTATATTATTAATGTCTAAAGGAAGGAAATGAGCATGCATAATTGTGTGAAGAAACTTTAAGGAAAGAAAAAGTTTCACTTTTGATATCTACTGGCATAAGTTAGATAATATTCTACACCCAAACTCCCTCAAAACTTTCATTTGTTCCCTTTTATTTTGTGTCGAACAAACCTTGTAAAGAAACTTGACGTTCACTTCTGGACCTAAAGCATGAGCGTTACGACCTGCAACTTCAAATTATTTCCGGCCATTTTGAAATGCCAAGGTTCATAGACATAAGATCAACAGAGCTTACTGTTTCTCTGAGCTGGCTCCTTCTAATTTTTCTTGCATACCTCATTTGAAAAGTATGTTTACATGACTTTTGATATTAAACCTGTAGATATGTGGAGAAAACCACCACTTTTATTAAAGTAAGTAAGCAAAAAAAAGAACAATGCCAAATTGTCTGGCACAACAATTCTGGCTTTGAAAGAAGGCAGTCTAAACTGCGGATCTAGTTCAACTTACAAATTTATTAACTAGCACAGGGGCCAGGGTTCTGTCCCCTGTGTGCTGTGCATTCTCTGCCCCCAAGGTGCGCTGAGACTGTGATTGAGACTGGGCATGGTGGCGCACGCCTGTAATTCCAGCTCTTGGGAGGCTAAAAAATAAGAGTATCTATGTAGTGAGACCTGTAGATCCTATATCCCCAATATTAAATACAAAAATTAAAAACCCAAATTTAATAACTGTCCCAATTTTCTTAGTAGTGTCCTCGTTTTAAGTACTGGACATATTTCACTTTGGGAGCCCTTTATTTTTAGTGAAATCACAAATTTATAGCATACATTTTAATCAACTACCTTGGGAGCAATAAAAGAAAATTACCAATATGGACAAAACAAAAAGAATTTGAAATCTTATAAAACAAAATATTACATACAGCCTGATTATTGAGAAATGTTTAAAGTATCCAAGGATCTCAGGCTTCAGAGAAAACAACTTAAAATACTAAAATTAAATAGAAAAACGTTTTCTACTAAATCATGATTTTTTATTGTGTTAAATTGGAAATCAATATCAAAGAAATAAAAGAAACATATGTACTGAGAAACTGAGATGCATGATTCTAAGTTTCTATGGACATATAGAGAAATCTTTATCAAAATTACAAAAAAATTTTGAGACAGCGTCTCTCTGTGTAATTCACCCCACCTACTGTGAGGCCCAGGTGGCCTGAGGTCATGACAATCCTACTTTCTCAGTCTCCTGAACTCTGAAGTTTTATGCATCTGCCACTATGCCTGTCCAAAATTATAAAATATTATAAAACAAAAACCAAATACTATAGTAAAGTTTTGACATAAAAAATATAATCTTATATTAAATATATTTAAGCTAGAATAAAGTACTAAATAGAATAATTAAAAAAATTAATTCAAGGCAAAGGATATAAGAAGGAAAATAAAGAGCTAAAATAAATCTTTCCATAAACCATGAAACAGAATATCAACACAATAGAAACTAACTACTAAAACCTTCACAATAGAAAAAAGTGACAAGACAGATCAAAAGTTTAAAAATAAAATAAAAAGATCAGTAGCAACTTTATGATTAATAGGGGAATGTTAGGCTACACTGATTTTATTATCTATAATATATTCTGTGGCAACTACAAATTGAAAAATATTTTGATTATAAAAATAAGTAATATAACAACCACTGTTAATCATTTATTCCTGTTTTGAAAATCTGCAACATATGTTCAGGATAACACACAGCAAGTACTGTAAATTTGAAAAATATATCCTAGTCCTTGAAAACCACAGAAGTAATCATAAAACATCACACTACTTAAGAAACTTTTAAAACAAAAGGAATATCGTACAGGCTTATGAATTAAGATTCACTATATGTCAATGAAAGGAAGATGTGCAGAAAAAAGACAAAGGTGAAGGTCAAGAGAGCGATCTTTGCAAAATCAGGAATCAGTGTAGACCGGGGAACACGTGCAGACAGAAGCTCAGCTCTCTCCATGCTAGTTAGTGTATTGTAGAAGAAAGGAAGGAGAGAGAGAGGGAGAGAGAGAGAGAGAGAGAGAGAGAGAGAGAGAGAGAGAGAGAGAAAGAGAGAGACAGAGACAGAGACAGGGAGACAGAGAGAATGAAGGAGAAAGGCAAAAAGTCCTGAAACATATACAACAAAATGTAACAATTCACAAAGCTATGTGGCATTTACAGATTTTATTATTGTGCATAGCTTTCCACCAGCTCTTATGTTAGCTGGTTCTTTGGCTTCATTTCCTACGAATGTGTTATTTTAAATTTAATTTAATTTTATTTTTAAAAGTGAAAGCAGAAACAAAAACAAAAACGATGGAAACAGGGTAACTTACAATATGAATGTTAGAGATTTTCAAGACACAAATAGCTAACAATGGTTGTTACATTATCCTTTTTATCATCAAATCTGGCTCAGGTTAATAGATATAGTTATGCAAGATTGAGGAAATCAGTATTGATGCTTTCTTGCATTAGATCTTAATTTTTTGTTGTCTGTTTTTCTGATTAATTTTAAAAAGAATACAATAATTGATAAGACATTAGGAATGTTACACATTTAGAAGACCGAGAGGAGAGGTATTCAACCATGCGTTTAGTATTAGACACTGCTGTCCTCGATGTAGTTGCTCAGATCGTGGATATCAGCATACAGAGTTAGTCAAGGTAGAAATTCTAATCATTAAATGCTATTTTCAAACAGACTGATGGAAATTATGACTACAATCATCTCAGCCATCCTGTTTACTTGCATATTTTCCCTCCTTCCTTTTTTCCTCTCTTTTCTTCTTTCTTATATCTTTGGTGTTTAATCCTTAAGTTTCTTTCCATTTTACTATATTAATTGCACCCTTCAGGTTTTACTTATGCTTTCAGGTTCTTAAACTAGGGAGACAATATGATATTTACACATGTACATTTAATTTATTTTAATTATGAGTATAATCTCTAGTTACATCCACTTACCTATGAAGCCTTCGAGTTTTTCTTTCATTACAGCTGAGTATTCCATTGAATAAAAAATCCACATCACTTTCATCCATTTTTCAACTGATGGGCATTTTAGTTGTTTCTAGAATTTGGCTATAAGAAATTGTGCTTATATAAACTGGGGTGCATGTATATCACTATGGTATAATGTTTTCAGTTCTTTTGGGCAAATACCCAGAAGCTGAATAGCTGTATAGAATAAGATTTCCAGTCCTAGCTCTTTGAAGAGTCTCCACACTG
The DNA here is from genome assembly GCA_004027165.1 of Ctenomys sociabilis. NCBI lineage: Eukaryota > Metazoa > Chordata > Mammalia > Rodentia > Ctenomyidae > Ctenomys > Ctenomys sociabilis. The sequence continues at coordinate 64,544 of PVKA01005285.1, forward strand.
ATTTCCATAGTGGATGTACCAGTCTACATTCCCACCAGCAGTGGAAAATGGTTCCTTTTTCCCCGGAGCCTCTCTAGTACTTGTTATTAGTTGATTTCTCTATGATAGCCATTCTTTCTGGAGTGAGATGGTATCTCAGTGTAGTGATGCATGCCTGTAATAACAATAACCTGCTTGGAAGGTTGGTAAGAAGGAGGGCCACTACGAGTCTGATCTGTGCAGTGAGACCCTAAAGACCCTGTGCTAAATAAATAAAAAAGATAAGATGGCTAAGTGTGTTTATAATTGTCCATCTTCTAATCTTCTGTATTGATTCTAGGGTTTTTTTTTTCAGTACATGCTGACTATATTACACTAGCTTTGTAGTATAATTTCAGGTTAGAGATTGTAATTCCTTCTGCCTTGCCTTTGTTACTCAAGATTGCTTTGATATTCTAGGTCTTTTCTGATTACAAATAAGTTTTAAGAATGTTTTCAACATATCTGTGAGGTATGTTCTTGATAGGAATTGTACTAAATCTGTATAACAATTTTGGGAATATAGCTATTTCACAATGTTGGTTCTTTCTATGCAGGAGAAAGGAATATCTTTACATTTTCTAAAATCCTCTTCAATCTCTTTTATTCAGAGGGTTGTAATTTTCATTACATAGATATTTTACTTCCTTTGTTAGATTAATTATGAAGTATTTCAATTTTGGATTTTATTGTCAAGGGTATTGTTTCTAATTTCCGTCTTCTGAGTTTGTTGTCTATGTAGACAAATGGTATTGAATTTTGGGTACTAATTTTGTTACCCATTATGATGCTGAATTTGTTTATTAATTCTAGGAGCTTCTTGGTGGGATTTCCTGAATCTTCTAAGTAGAGTATCTTGTCACCAGCAAATAATGATAGTTTAACTTCTACTTTACTTATTATTCCTTTTATTTCTCTCTCTTATCTAATGGCTTTAGCTATTGATTCCAGAAATATATTGAATAGTAGTAGTGCTAGGGGACATCCTCATCTTGTACCTGATTTGATAGCAAAATATTTAAGTTTTTCTCCACTTAGAATTTTGTTGGCTGTTTGTTTGTTATATATGACTTTATCAGATCAAGATAGAAGCCATTTATTCCAATAACCTGTAAGGCTTTGATCATGCATGAGTATTGGACTTTATCAAAAGCCTTTTCCATGTCTATTGAGATAATCAGATAGATTTTGATTTTGGCTCTATTGA
>PVKA01005285.1:65868-91840 GCA_004027165.1 Ctenomys sociabilis
TTTTTTTTTTTTTTTTTTTTTTTTTTTTTTTTTTTTTTTTTTTTTTTTTTTTTTTTGTCTTTTTTTGAGACAGGGTCTCACTGTGCAGTTCAGGCTGGCCTTAAGCTCACTTTGTAGCTCAGGCTGGTCTCGAACTCACAACAATCCTCCTGCCTCAGCCTCCCTAGTGCTGGGATTACAGGCATGCGCCACCACGCCCAGCTCTTGCTAGTATTTCATTGTTGATTTTTGCATGTATGTTCATGAGGGAGATTGGGTATAATTTTCTCCTTTTGTTGTACCTTTCTCTGGCTTCAGTTTTAGGATAATATTTACCTCTAGGAATAATTTCAGGAGTATTGCTTCCTTTTAAATATCAATGAAGATTCTGAGGAGTATTGAGATTAAATCTTCCCTAAAGTTCTTGTAGACTTTTTGCTATTAATTATTTAGGACCTGAGTGTTTCTTTGTTGGTAAGTTTTTTAACTATATTTTCAGTTTCTTTGGCTGATATTGGATTATTCATTGTTTTTATGTCTACTTCATTCAGTTTTGGCAATTTGCGCCTTTCTAGAAATCTGTCCATTTCTTCAGAGTCTTCAATCAGGTAAGAGTGAAAATTTTCAAAATAGCTCTGATGATCTGAATTTCCACAAAATCTATATTAATTACTCCCTTTTCTTTCCATATTGTTTGAATTTGAGTTTTTTATTTCCTCTCTTTGATGAGGTTAAGTAGAGGTTTTTAAATTTTATTTAATCTTTCAAAGAACCAGCTTTTGGATTAATTAATTCTTTATATTATATTTTGTTTGTCTCAATTGAATTAATTTCTGCTCTAATCTTTATAATGTCCTCCTGTCTTTGTCTTTGTGCTTGGTTTCTACTTTTTCTAGAACTTAAGATGCAGCATTAGGGTACATATTTGTTCTCGTTCTGTTTTCCCAATGTGTGAGTTTACCATTATAAATTTCCCTCTGAGCACTGTTTTCATTGTATTTTGGGAAATTGTGTTTAAATTTTTATTGAATTGTGGGTATTGTTTAATTTCTTCATTAATTGCATCTGTATTCTATTGGTTGCTGATGAGGGTGTTAATTAATTGCCATATGTTTCTGGGATTTTTGTGGTTTCTTTTGGTGTTAATGTTCAGTTTTATTGCACTGTGGCCAGACAATATACATGGAAATATTTCTATTTTCTTGGATATATTTAGGAAGGTTATATTGCCTACTATGGGGTTTATTTTAGAAACATCCCATGTGCAGCTGCAAAGAATGTGCATTCAGATGTTGTTGGGTGGAAAATTCTGTATGTGTCAATTAAGTCCATTTGTTCAAAGATTTTCTTCAGTTCTGCTACTTTTTTGGGATATGATTGTGTAAAAATACCCTGTTAAGATTGTGATACTGATTATTTGTTCTTTCAATGTCCATTAAGATTTGTCTTATACTTGAGTGTTCCCATATTTGACACATACATTTTTATGATGTCTATCACTTCCTCTTGAATTTTGCCCTGAACCAGTATATAGTGACTTTCTTTATCTCACTTGTTCATTCTTGGTTTGAATTTGAGATTATCTGAGACCAGAAAAGCTATCTCTGCTTTTTTCTAAGGTCCTGTAGCATATAGTAATTCTTTCCATCCTTTGTCTTTCAGCTCACGAATACTTTATGTGTTACATGTGTTCCTTGTATACATCATACTGTTGGACTTTCTTTCTTAATCCACTCTGTCAGTGTATTTCTTTTGATTGGTGAATTGAGTCCATTTACATTGGTGGTTACAATTCCTATATATTGACCTGTGTTTGGCATGTTATTTTTTTGCTGTTGGTTCCTGACTTTTCTCTTGTTTTTAATAGCTTGCCCTGTTTGGTGGGTTCATTCTGTTGCCATTGTTGGAATTGATAGCATTTTGATCCCTTTGTAGAATATGTTCTAGTACTATGTGTAGGATTTGTTTGGTCATCATGAATTTCATTAATTGTTTTCTGAAATGGAAGTATTTCACTGCTCCGTGAAACTTGAATGAGTTTTTCAGATACCTTCAGGCGGTTGGAATTTGTATTCTTAGAGGACTGGAATTGCTCCATTCTCTTTTTGATTTTATCGTTTGTGAAGAGAAATCTAGTATTCTGATGAGTTTTTCTTTAAATGTGATGAAATTATTACCCTATAAAACAAGCAGTCAAACTTAACATCATTATGTGTCTGAATATCAAACACCTTGCACATAACATGTTGTATTTTTCTAACAACCATTGATATATTAAACTTCAAATGCCTATAGAATGGATAAAAATACAAAAAGAAACAAATAGTTATATATTTTTACACTGAAATTTATAAATCTAACCATACACAATATTATATCAGGACAGTCCTGTGACATTTTTCTTGTCTCTTGTTTTCCTTTATTACATTTTTGAAACAAACATTTACTTAAGAGAGAATAGAACAATATTTGATATGACATTAGGAGCAAAATGAGTTTAGAAGACAAGAATGCAGGCATTCCAAGCACAGCTCTAGTATTACACATTGCTATTCTCGGCGCAGTTGCGTAGTTCATAGGTGTCAGCATGTATAGTCAGGGTGAGAATCCTACCACTTAACTGCTAGACTCAAAACCTTGATAGAAATACTCAGGATGAGTTTCCTAACCATCTTGTGTGTATAAATGTATGGTTTTGCCCCTGCCATGTTTCCTAGCTTTCTTCCTTACCCCTTCTTTGTTGTTTAATCTTGAAGTCCTTCTTTTCCATTTAATTGTGTTATAACTTTCAAATTTTATTTCTTCTTTTCAATTTACACTAGGAAAACTATACAATATTAACAAATGTCGGTCTGTTTTATTTCACTTATGAGCATATCTTCAAACAGTATCCACTTAAATATAAAGGCTTCAAGTTTATCATTCTTTACAGCTGAACAATACTCTATTGTATAAAAATACTACATCTTTTTCATCCATTCCTCAGGTGATGGGTATCTTGGTTGTTTCTAAGATTTAACTATCACAAATTGAGCTTCTATGAACATAAGTACATATGTATCTCTATGATAATGATGTTTTCAGTTCCCACAGGAAAATTCCAAGTAGGGGGATAGCTGGTTTAAATGGGATTTCCACTCCTAGTTTTTAAGTATTCTCCACACTGAACAACATTGTGAAGATGGCCATATTCAGGAGCAGGGAGTATTTTTCCAGTTTTTGAAATTTCTATGATCCCTATTTTCAGAGTACTGTAATTTTCATTGAATAGATCTTTGACTTCTTTGGGTAGATTATTTTCAAGTTATTTCATTTTCCACTATTGTAAATGTACTGTTTCTCTAATTTCCCTCTCAGTATGTTTGTTATCTGCATATAGGAATGCTTTCACTTTTGGATACTGACTTTGTATCCTGCTTTGGTATTGTATTTGTGTATATAGTAGTGTCTGGATGGAGTTTTTTTTTTTTTTTGGTCATCCAAGTAAAGTATCTATGTCATCTGCAAACAAAGATTTGCAGTATGGAGAATCCTTAAGGTTTAACTTCTTTATCTATTCTTATTCCTTTTATTTCTCCATCTTATGTAATGACTCTAGCTAATGATTCCAGAACTCTAATGAATAGGAAGGGTGATAGAGGACATCCTTGTATCAGATATGAGAGCAAAAGATTTCAGTTTTTCCCCATTTTGAATTGTGCTAGCCATTGGGTTGTCAGAGACGGCTTTTGTCAGAATGAGGTAGAGGCCTTGTATTCTAATTTTCTGTAGAACTTTGAATGAGTGTTGGACTTTTCTACATCAGTTGAGATGATCATGTGGCTTTTAGATTTCAGTGTATTAATATAGTGTATTACATTTACAGATTTTCAAATATTGAACCATCCTTGCATCCCTGGAATGAATCCTACCTAGTCATGTTGTATGACCTTGATGATTTGCTGTATTGTGTTTGCTAGGATTTTATTGAAGATTTTTCATCTATGTTCATGAGGGAGATTGGCCTGTAGTTTTCTTTTTTTGGTTGTGTGTTTCCCTAAATCAGTATAATACTTGCCTCCAGAAATGATTTTTGGGAGGACTACTTCCTTTTCAATTTCATTGAAGAGTTTGAGGAGTGTAGGGATTATATCTTTTATAAATTTCTTGTAGAATTCAGCTGTGAATTCTTCAGAACCTGGACTTTTCTTTGTCAGTAGTTTGTTTTTTTATTATTACATTTCTTATTTCATTGGCTGTTATCGGCTTATTGAGAGTTGTTATATCTTCTTGATTCAGTTTTGGTAATTTGTACCTTTCTAGAAATGCATTCATTTCATCTCTGTCTTCTGTTGTGTGAGTGTAAAGATTCTCAAAGTAGACATTTATCATCTTCTGAATTTCAGCAGGGTCAGTGGTAATTTCACCCTTTTTTATTCCTTAATGCTTGTACTTGAGTTTTTTCCTTTCCTCCTTTAGATGAGGCTAGGTTGGGGCTTATGAATTTTGTTTAATCTTTCAAGGAACCAGCATTTTGCTTCATTAATTCTTTGTATTATTTTCTTCATCTCAGTTGAATTGATTTCTGCTCTAATATTTATGATTTCCTCCTGTCTTTGGGCCTTCGGTTTGTGTTGCTTATTCTTTTCTAGATGTTTGAGGAGCAGCTTTAGGGTATTGACTTGTTCCCATTCTGTTTTCCTCATGTGAGTTCAGAGCTATAAATTTCCTACTAACAAATACTTTCACTGCATTCCATAAATTACGATAAGTTATGTTTGAATTTTCATTGAATTGTAGATATTGTGCAATATTTTGTTTAATTTCATTAGTGACACATTGATTGCTGAGTAGGATGTTGTTTAATTTCCATGAATTTATGGAAATTGTGGGTTTTTCTGGTTTCTTTTGTCCTTATTTCCAGTTTGATTATACTGTGATCAGATAATATGCTTGGGAAAATTTTTGTTTTCTTGCATATACTTAAGCATGATCTATGGACTACTATGTGTTCTATTTTAGAAAATGTCCCATGTGCAGCTGAAAACAATTTGTGTTCAGCTGTGGTTGGGTGGAATATTCTGTATATGTCCACTAAGTCCATTTGTTCCAAGTTCTGGTTAAGTTCTGCTACTAAGTTTTGCTAATTTTTTGTCTGCTTTTTTTGATAAGGTGGTGTTAAGTTCTACTGTTAAGTTTGTGTCATTAGATATTAGATTTGTAATGTTCATTAAGATTTCTCTTATATAGTCAGGTACTCCCATGTTTAGTGTATATATATTCATGAGTGTTACCTCTTTCTCCTGAATTTTTTTCCCTAACTAGTATGTAATAGCCTTTTTTATTTTGCCTGATCATTCTTGATTTGAAGTTGAGACTCTCAGTGAACAAGATTTCTACCCCTACTTTTCTCTGAGGTGCTGAAGCATGCAGTACTGTATTCTGTCCTTTGACTTTCTGCCTATGAATTAATTTGTGAGTCAAGTGTATTTCTTGTATACAACATATTGTTGGATTTTGCTTCCTAATCCACTGTGCCAGTCTATTTCTTTTAATTAGTGAATTGAGCTCATTTACAATGATGATTATAATGGAGATGTATTGGTTTATGATTGACATATTATTTACTTTCTATTGTTTACCTCTTTTTCTCCTGTGTTTAATTATTTGCCCTATTTGGTGTTGTTTTTTTCCATTCTCATTAGTGGAGGTCTGTTCATTTTGGTCCCTTTCTATAGTACCTTTTCCAGTCTGTGTGGGGTTGACTTTGTCATCATGAAATTCTTTTGTTGTTATTTTTTAAGGAAGTATTTCACTTCTCCATGAAATTTGAAAGAGAAATTTGCATGGTGTAGTAGTCTGGGCTAGAATTTGTTTCCATGTAGGATTTGAAGTACTCTACTCCATGCAGTTCTTGGCTTCATTGTTTGTGAGGAGAAGTCTGCCATCATTCTGATGGACTTACCTTTAGGTGTGATATGTTTCTTTTCTCTAGATGCTTTTAGTATACTTTTTCTTGTGTCAGATTTCTGAGATCTTGAGTATTATATGCCTGGGTGTGTTTTTATTTGGGTTGATTTTATATAGAGTTCTGTATGCTTCAGTTAACTGTCTCATTGATACCTATTACTATCTCATTGTTCATCCTTGCATTATCTTGCAGATTTTGATATATTTTTTTCCTGCATCCCAGTTGTTTTTAGGAGATATTTTCTTACCTTTTCACTGGCTGTGATGGTATGTTCAAGATCTTAGACTCTATCTTCACTTTTACTTAAATGGTTTTGTAAGCTTGTGGTTGAGATTTTATGTTCCTCTACATCTCTTTGACTCTGCTTCATGAGATCTGTTTGTTTACTATATTGCTTATTCAAGGATTCCATTGTTTTTCTATTTTTCTCTAACTTTTTGTCAGGGTCTTTTGTAGACGCAGTTATTAATTCCTTCATTACATTTATCCTTTCTGTTTTTCTTCAGAGATTATTTCTGATCTGATTTCCTCTATACCTTTCTGCAGTTGTGTCTTTAACACATGCTGTTAATGCTGACATTTCAGCTGTGTGATTCTCAATTTCTTCTGTGCTCAATGTCTCCTGCATTTGTGCTTTGTTGGCTCAGGGCCTGAGATTGCATTTTGCTCCTTCTCTTTGTCACTTTGTATAGCACTGTCCTATATAACCTTTGGTGTAGATCAATTATTTATTTATTTATTTATTTTAGGAGAGCTACAATAATTCATATGTTGCATATTGTTATCTTTGCAGTAGTAATTCTTTGGTGCAATTATAACCTTCACACCTACCAATATTCTTACCCAAGTGAGATTATATGGTTAAGGCAATTACAGTTTTGTATTTGCAGAATTACAATTAGGAACACTAATAATGGGTACTGATATTTAGCAGTTGGCACACTTTTGTAACTTATGGGTTTTTATTTTAGACAGTAAGTCAGAGCTATCATGTCTCTATAGCTGAGAAGATACTAAATTGTGAATTTGTATTTATTTAAGTTAGTTACACTAATTTCTGTCTGATCATTTCCACTTTATGTACGTGGGGTCTTCCAGGCAGATTAGTTCACCCTGGGTACATTTTTCAACCTCTCTCCATCAAGAGAGAAAGAGGCAGGATGCTCTCATAGATCTGGGTCTAGCAAAGTGTCTCGGCTTACCTGGTCCAGATCTATGAAGTCTGAACTTGTCCCAGTGTGTCTGGCCTGGGTGTGGCTGCTGTGTTCAGCTTCTTCTTTCTGCAGCCTACAAAAGTGAACCCGCTACGCCCCTCTGGAAAGATGTTCTGCTCCTGGATTAGCTGGATGGTTATGGCCTCCAGCCTCTCTGCAGGAACTTCAGCTGCAGAGTTTCACACCAGGCCTGGGCTGGGTCTATAGTGGCCTAGCAGGTGTAAGAGAGCAGAAACTCTCCCATACACATGCCAGGCTTGGGCTGCATCTTCAGAGGTTCATTGGGCACAATTAAGTAGAAGTTCTCCCCCACATGTGCTGGGTCTGGACCAGGCCTGGGGGGGTCCCTAGAGCAGGGCAGAAGGTTTCACTCACACACTGGCCTTTGGCTTGTTCTGGAGGAATGTGGCAGGCCCAGTAGAGCAGAATCTCTCTCACACACTCAGACCCAAAAAAAGGTTTGGGCTAATATCATTTGAATAAACTTTTATGCCCATAACTTGTACTCTGACTTTTACAGATAAAAATATGCAATGTATTAACTATGGTATTCTTCTATTATTTTGTCATAAAATTTTGTTGTTTTTCATAAAAATTAAATGAATGAATAAATAAATGAATAAAACAGTTGACTTTGTAAAACTTCTAAACCCATAGGGGAAACACTTCAGGGCATATTTGCCTTGAACCTTTAGGAGGTTCACTTGAGATTCAGGCATCCCAAAGGAAGAGACACAGGATTTTGCACTTTGGCTGCTTTGTTTGGCTGCATAGGTAGGGTCGGTCTTCTCAGTATCTCTTGTGACCTCAGGTATTTTACACTCACTAAAGTCCTGTTCAACTTACTTTCCCCTGCTCACAGCTGTCCTCAGTGCTTAACCTACATTAAAATAAAAGTATCCATTCACAGTGGTGTGCCAACATCAAGCCCGGTAGAGAAGTAAAGTATGTTAATTATGTTTGGGTCTCATATAGGTCTGGGCTGGAGTCTTTTGACAGGAAATCACTGACTTCTAGATTGGATTCCCTTCACTCAATGGCCTGAACCTGACTATCACCATCTTGCACTCTGACCTCTCCGTACGGAATTGCATTCATTTTCAGTTAGTGGGCTCCTCTTTCCCCCTAGGCTGTAGGCTAGAGACACTTCATGTGTAAACATTGAGGGTGCTAAAAACTTCCAGAATCAAGACTTAGGAATTATGTCAAGTAACTTGCAATATACAGGGAAGCCCTCTACAGCAAATAATGATTCTATATGAAATCTCAAGGGTCCCAGATTTGAAAAAGCCTAATGTATACCTTTGTCTTCAAATACTGCATAAACTGTTGACTTCCAAGTCCCTATTTCAGTTTAGATCCCTACCCATGACTGTATACTCACATATACAGACTCATTACTATGTATAATTTTAATATAACAATCTCTCCAGAAATTAATATAAAATGTAAAGTATTATTATGGAACTGAATTATAACATGCTTTTGTTAGCATCCCACACTGGTATATTGAGTTTTCATTCATATTTATCTAAATTTTTTTGCAGTGCCAGGTATTAAATATAGGATCTTGTGCTTGCCAGGCAGACACTTATGCCACTGAGTCCTCTATTTAAAATTGAAATGTTTTCCAAATTGATTACACTTTCCTAAAATCCTATGAAAACATTGACTTCCTTCAATCTCCACCAGCGGATACATTATTTTAAGCCATTAAGTTTGTTGTAATTTGTTATGACAGCAAGAGAAATAGATCATATTCCTCTTTCATTATTTTTATACCCTTAACATATAATTCCTTACTCTTTCTTGAGATTATGGTGGATTCAAATTATTCAAATTTTTGCATAATTAGCTTTATTCGTTTTGCAAAATAAATACAAAAATGTTACTTGAGTAGTTTGGCAATTTTACACACTGTTTCAGTTTTGAAGATTTTCCGCAGAATCAGCTAAAGAGATAAATTTACCTACTGATTACTAGGCAGGTCTACCATGTTCTAATATGAATTTATTGCTTTCCACAGGAAAGGGATAGATATTTTCATAAATAATGCAGCCCTTGAGCACAATTTATCCAACTACTTAAACAAGCACATAGATACAGCTCAAGTGGAAGGAAAGCAGTTGATGTTGTCATTATGTAGAGAAAGTACATTGATACCAATCAGGAACTTTCCTAGCTAGTAAGCCCTTCCTGACAATAATGCTCAGGGCCTTGTTTCTGAGCGTAAGAGAAAATTCTCACTTATATGTGACCCTACTGCACCAAAACAGCTAATCTTCCCTTGACAATTCTGCAGGTGCCAAGGTAGAATCAAAGGATAAAACTTGTTATTCAGAATCAACTCCTCTTTACTGATAGGCCAAAATTCAGTCTCATTTCAATGGAATAAAATGTTTTCTCATCATCTTACTCTTTAGTTCATCTCTATCATTACGTCTTATTACTGTTTTTATAGGCAAAGAACAAATAGCGCTACCAGCTTAGCAACATCCTAAAGAAAATCTTAAATCTAATAAGATACCAGAATAAGTTAAAAGACTTCTAGTTAAAAGTCTTTCTAAAGTTTCTGTGATACTTAAATTTGGTACAGTACATTTGGAGAATATCTAGTGGTAACTAAACTTCTATAGTAATATTTCTATGTTCCTGACACTGGACCCAATGAGAACCCCCACTTTCCTACCATAGCAGAGACTGGCTAACTGGTTCAATGCAGAGTCTGAAAACACAGTCCTAGTCAACATGAGGCACTAACAGAAGGAAGGGGAAATGAAGTAATAGCTAGTCAGCAGAAGCAAATATAATTTGTATACTGACAGAATGCTCAGAGGAAAAGGGAATGGAGTGGAGCAGTCCAATGGAGTTGGAGTCAGGAACCATATGTAGCCCTGGGAAACTGAGCATTAAAAGAGTAACTGTAATGCATTGCAAAGAACTGACACATGGATCTAGGGAGCATTGGATACAGCTGCCCTGAAGGAATGGTAGGCTTTCTCCAATGCCCAGTTCAGCAAAACATGTTGTTTTTTCCTTTAAGATTTCCTTCTTGCTCCAGCATGAGAGAAGGCAGGATGATGAGTTAAGAGCACCCACATCCCTGTGGCCACAGCCAGGACTGAAGTGGGATGATGAAATTAGAGCTTTCATGTGGACCTGGTTGTACCTTTAATTAAATGAAAGTGATGGGAAAACTGTGTGAAGGTTTATGGCTGGGAAAGAATGGTGTGATGAGCATGAACATATGTTTCTGAAGAGTGTTGAGAGATGAATAACTCAGCTTCAACTTCAAGTATTCAAAGATGGCTTAATTCTGATATTAAAGTATCTGTAAAAAATCACTGATTAGAGAAATGCTCATTGGAATATCCATGAAGAATACTCTAAGTGGCTGACTTTTAGTTGAATCTTAATATTTTCATTCTATTTATAAAAGAATATTATGTAGGATAAGTAGAAAATTTACCTGAGACCATCACTCATCAAATGCCTGCTGACATTAAAATGTATATTGTACATAATTGGTAAGAAAATTCAGACAAAGCATAATGATATGAAATATAATATTTTTCTTTCTTTCTCACATCTAATCATCTACATACATTTCATCATAGAAAACCATATTTTGTAAAAAATTAAATCACTATGATAAAACATGCATAATATCAAGTATTGATGCTGTTTGTGTATGTTCACTACAGGCATTTCATGTTTCAAACAGCAAAACACAGGGATTTTGTTTAATAGCTATGGCATATATTTGTATCTTTAAATTACTCCTTACTAACAGATATTTAATCTATTCTAGATTTTTACACATAATGTTGCAGTTTGTATCCTATCCATATATTATGGCTTATTTTTGTAATATAAACAATAGCCTGTTTCACAATTCATTTTCCTACATTGAATGTAATCAAAACATTTACCTAGTTGTCAACATGATTGATTAAAATTCTACCTGCTTGTCATTTTGATTTACACTTCTTAAATTGTCAGGCTTGAATTTTTGTTATGCAAAGAATTATACACACCAGTGCCCACTTTCTTTGTTAAATTTTACATCTTAAAATCTACAAGTAATATTTGTAAATCATGCAGATTTACTATAGACCTGACTTTACAGTAAATTTATTTTCCACCATGTATTCTGTCTTTTAACTTTGCCTACATTGTTTTTATCATATGACAGTTGCAAATGTTGAAGTAGTAAAATTATTTAAATCATCTTCACATTTCATTAGTTTCCAGTGTCATTCTGAATAACCTGCCCTATTCCAATAAATAAATATTCTTACTTGCTTACAATATATTTGTGAATTTTTGTCTTTACAATTAAGCCTTTACTTAGAGTGTGTGTGGTTTTAATGCATAATACTTACAATCAGTGTTCTTAATCATTTGTATTAATTAATTCTTGTGTTACCCCACTAACTTGAAATTCAACATCATCATATAACATGATCTGTATCTATAATTAAGAACCACGTGTCAGTTCCTCATGTCATAAATGTTACTTAGCCTTTATCTGAAAAATGTAATAATAATGTAATTTAATAAGTTAGAGAAATAGGAAACACATAAATTATAGAGCAATTGGAAAAATTGTTCCTTTCTCCCAGATAATTTAACTATAATTCAGGAAATTCTTTCTTTAAAATCAACTGGAAAATACTGGAAAAAAGAATTCAAAGGTTGGGCTAATAATAAAATTATATTTCAACTGGATGATTCTCTATAGTATTGAATTTATTAATAATGAGCCATTTTTAAAGTCATGCCATGAACTTTACTGCCCATATAACGTACTATACTTGTGTATTATTTAATTCAATTTATTAATACAGGCATTTCTTATAAAAATCTAGCTCAATCCTGAAAAAAGATTCGATATCAAATTGTTGAATAGTGAGAGCCTTTGTTTTATTACTTGAGATGGGAAAATGTAGCGCATTCCCAGGCCACTCTAAACCTCCCAATGAATTTCCCTAGAAATACCACTAAAACAGGCTTAGTGCCTTACATAACTCACTCAGGCTACCTTCCTTTTATTTAAGCCCCCAATTACTTAATTATTTCACAGCTAAACATATGAAAGTATATTTGTGGATGATATGGATAAAAATCCCACATCACAACAAATGATGAGGTCCAGGAATGTAACTCCACGGCACAGTACCACAGTACCTGCTCAGCAAGCGTGAGGCCCTGAGTTAAACTCCTGACATCAAGAAAGAAAGAAAGAAAGAAAGAAAGAAAGAAAGAAAGAAAGAAAGAAAGAAAGAAAGAAAGGAAGGAAGGAAGGAAGGAAGGAAGGAAGGAAGGAAGGAAGGAAGGAAGGAAGGAAAAGAGAGAAAGAATAGAAATCAAAGGGAAAATTTTTTTTCCAGATATGCTAACAGATATTGTGGAAATAAATATATATACTTTTTTTTCTTTGTTTTGCAACCTACTTGGTAAAAGGAGGGAACTGAAAGCTCATTAAGTGACATCTTGGTTCCTTTCATTTGGCTGCCTAAGCAGTATAACCTACTACCTTATCTTTTGTTTTATACTTTTTCATTTTTTTATTTGCTCTTATGTTACACATTGTAGAACAGACATTATTCTCAAGTCTAGTGTCTTTGTCTTACTTTTGAAGATTCTGAAGTTCCTATTTTTAGAATAAAAAGCAAAGTTGTAATTGAAACCACTTAAGTCATTACTGCCTCCCTGTGGCTTTTTCAACTGCTTAATTTCAAACTAAGGAACTATCTAAATGCATTTTTTTACAGAAAGACGCATGATTTTACAGTTAAAAGCCAAAAGGGAATTTTTCCAGCCAGTAAATGTAAGAGTATAATGAAACAAGAGTTGCAATTGACTAGCTTATTTGTGGAACAAATGTCTACATCAGAACTGAGTTGAAAAAGAAATTATTATGACACAAAATAGATGTGAAGAACTGGCAGGAAAACACACAAAGGTTACTGCAACAGACATAAAAGCTGCGTCAAATTCATTTTTGTGTCTACAACTGTATACATAATCCAAGGTAAGATAGAACTCATGTTTTTCACTTGAATCTCACTTTGTGGTCTCCCTATTGTTCATTGTGAAAAGTAGAAAAGTGTGTGTGTGTGTGTGTGTGTGTGTGTGTGTTACTTAAAAAGAAAATTATTGGACATTTGGGATAATTACCGGATACCAAAGCACGTGAAACTCAGTTCATCTAGTACTCTATCAAGTTAGCAGCTCTAAAAAGCTATTGTAGAAATGCAGCTAGTTGGACAGTTTGACTTCTTTATTTTGTTATAATAAAATAGACAGGATAGAGTTTTTATTTTATAAAATATTGTACGATATCTCTGCCTCACCCACTGCTCTAGGCTTCCCTTCCTTAATACTTTCCCCTTCTCTGGTCATATTTCTGTCACTGTCTCTCACCTAGATTTAGAGGAAATGAAGCTCACTGTTTAGGGTGAGAAGACTGCTTTGTGAAAAGGAAGGGCTGGACACCTAGATAGTCTAAACTAAGAAATGGACAACAGTTTTGCTTATCCAAAGTGGGCAATTTGTAAGAATGAAAAACACCTTTCCTCGCCCACAGAGATGAGGGATCAGTTACTGGTTTTCCTCTACTTTTAGGCAATTGAGTCCTTTTTTAAATTTTCTGTTGAGTAAGAATTATTATGATTTCTTTTCTTATTAGTTCATATTGGCTAGTATTCAAAAGAAATCAAAGGCAACTGAGTAGACATCAAGGTCTTTCATACTGAGACTGTTAACCCTAATCCAGAATATCAATAAACCATGTGGCAGCTCCGTCTAGCCCAGGCCAATCATTTTTGTCATCTAGATTGTAAATATATACCCTTAAATATAATAAATATGTGTCCTTAAATATAATAGTAAAAATCATACAGAAAAACATACATTCTACATCATTACTAATTTTTAAATGCCCTGAATTTTTACTATGAATGTCTCTTATGAATGAAATTTAAACACAAAAGCTTTCTTTCTTTTGAAGATGATTATATTTATATTGAAAGAGCATAGAAAAAGATAGGTTAAAATTCTAGTAACAGTTTTGTCAAATTCTATCATATGTAATTCATAATTTCTTTCAATTTTCAATTTTTAAAAATAAACATCTTGGAACAATCTCCAAAATTCCCTCAGCTATAAAGTCTCATGAGTTTTAAGCTATCTAAAAATTTTCCAAAGCAACTTCAACTGATATAAATTTAGGGCTTACAATATTCATTTTAATGAAATGGTTTATTCATTTTTAAAATCTTCTCTTTTTGCCTTTCAAATAGTGTTTTCAATGTTAGATTAATGCACAGCATTATAACAAAAATGAATGTCTACAAGTATTCTGAAGTCACATATTAATTGTATTTAAGAAAAACTAAAGTTGTTATCATTTAAGATATTTTACTAACTTACTATTTATTTGTCTTTTTCTGAATTTCTGAATTGTCTGATTTTCTTAAAACCACATCAGTTATTTATAAAAATATTTTATTTTTATAAACATAGGTAGAAAGGCATTTATTATGTTTAGTTAGTCATACTTTTCCCAGGTGGTAATCTCAGAAGAAATCTACTTTTTTAGAATTATAAATTCAAGGAGACCTGGATAATTTTCTGACAAACACCCTCTATATTTCATGTTTTAATCATGATGCGGATTTTAAACTTGGTAATTATTCAGGCAATTCATAATGACACAATCTTAGACTCGTGTAATATAGAGATAAGTAACAGTTTGTGTAGATTAGCCTATACACCTCCATCAGGAAGGTATTTAGATTATTCTGCAAATTTAAAATGTGTTCAGGCATTGACTTGTTTCACAAACTTCCCACTTTCACTCCAGCCATGAAGATTCCATCTTGGAGGTTTAAAACATTTCTTAGGCATGACAATCCATTCACAATATGGTGTGTGAATACATAATCTGTTAAAATCTATCCCATAACTTCCTTGATCTCATAAGTAACTTGAGGCTGAGCCAAAGTTAAACAATCATCAGAATTTCACTTTTAATTATTGTCTTTCAATTAAACAATCCATATTTATTTGAATTTAGAGGATTTTTAAAAATTGATACATTTTAAAGGATCTGTATAATATTATCTAATAATTTCTGTCCATTTTTCTACCACCAGTTATCTGCCTATTCCCTGCAGTTCCTTCCTATTTAACAACTTCAGACTTGTCACCGAGAGCAGGCTATGGAGCCCGCCCGTTCCTGGTGCTTTTAGGCTCTCTACATCCAATGCCATTTGGTGGACAAATCTCCCTTCAGAAAAAAGGCTCTAAGTTTGGGAGGTATCTTCCTGCAGGTCCTGGCATTCCCGCTCTTGGCGTCACACAAATCCTGAGGCCAGCAGCCCTGTTAACCTAGAGAAGTGTGAAGGAGTTCCAAGCGTGCGCGCGTACAGCGACGCCCTATACCACAGTGCTGGAGAAAGCAGCGTGATAGAGTCACTAGGTATTCAGTGTAGCTTACATGTATCTATCTAGCTAATAGTGTTGCTTAAACATGAGACCATTAGACAAGCGGATAATACTTCTAATGAGTAAAAAAGATAAATTTTTCAAAATCTTACAGGACTGGTTTAGAGAATTCTGCCAGTTACTGACTTTTTTACTTTGGGTAAACACTAGATATCTATAAATCTTGGTTACTCATTTTATAAACGAATCCAAAAGTTATGTGTATGTCATTGGGCACTGTGAGGGATAAGCCAGACAATGTGGGTATAATATTTAGCCATGTTCTATGGATCTGGTGAGGTCACTGATCATGTCTGTAGTGGTAATCAAGACTTTGACACTAACAGTATGCCTGTAAAATTATGGGTTCATTGAGTTGAACTATAATTGCTGTTCCTTGCTTTATGAAAATTTCATTACCTGTTTCAAATAACAAACTTACAAA
Source organism: Ctenomys sociabilis (assembly GCA_004027165.1). Lineage (NCBI taxonomy): Eukaryota > Metazoa > Chordata > Mammalia > Rodentia > Ctenomyidae > Ctenomys > Ctenomys sociabilis. Next base: position 81,950 of record PVKA01005285.1, read on the forward strand.
TGAGACTTTGATGTCTAATATATGAATAAATGTAGATTATCACATTTTCACATTTTCTTAATATTTGAATAAAATATAAACACTATAAGCAGATACTTATATATGCAGGTGCTCCTATGCTCACTCCCATAAGTGTCTTTCCCAGTCATTATAATCTTCCATCACAAGATGAAAGATTGGTACAGAAAATATCAACGTGTTACGGAGCACTAGGGAGGCACAATAGCATTTATAAGCAAGACATTATGAATGAATAAAATGAACGGTTTTCCGCATTATCCACATTGGCTCATGGATCTAGTTTCCAAAAGAAACTACTGAAGCAAATACTTTAGTGCAATTCCAAAATGGATTAGACTTAATGAGGCAAGAGTTTGAAAGCTGCTGGTAAATTTATGTGTACGGATTTTCAAGCAAAAAATGAATTTGTCCATGGGTGAAAAATCATGGGTCTATCACTAATGCTAAGGTAATTTTGCTTTTGTAAATTAGCTTCAATTAGTTAGATATTCTACATTAGTGCTGAAAAATCACTGAGCCAGAGAAGTAGGAATTTGTCAGTGGTTTGTAATCAAAGGGTTGGAGTTGTCAAATAGAATAAATTCTAATTTATTTTGGAATAAGTATTTATAAATGACAAGCTAATAAATATTGCTGTGTACCATACACAAAGAAATTGACAGTGGACTTTGTTCTGGGTGTTCTACAGAACATCAGACTGCACTGGGGTCCTCCCTAACTGAGCAGTAGAAATACAGTAGTGTGTTCAGTGTTCAGCAGGATGTGCTGTCACCATACTGCATGTTTTACGGGAATGGTTTTAGTAGTCTTTATAAGATCCAGGGTCAACCATTAGCTTTTTAACTTTTTTTTTTTTTTTTTTTTTTTGTCTTTTTGAGACAGAGTCTCGCTATGCAGTTCAGGCTGGCTTTAAGCTCACTTTGTAGCTCAGGCTGGTCTTGAACTCACAACAATCCTCCTGCCTCAGCCTCCCGAGTGCTGGGATTACAGGCATGCGCCACCACGCCCGGCTAGCTTTTTAACTTTTTAAAAATTATTTTTTATTTATTTATGCATTCGGTGCAAGGCTTCACTATGGAGCTCAGCCTCGTAGTGATCCTCCTGTCTCAGCCTCCTGAGAGCTAGGATTATAGGCCTGCTTCATTGCACTTGGTTTCCATGGCCTGCATGGCTCTCCTGGGGCAAGGATGGCATGGCCTACAGTACAGGGAATCAGGTCTTTGCACTTGCCAGGCAGGCAGTTAGACTACCAAGCTATCTCTCCAACCTAACCTTTTTAACTTTTTACCAGCTGAAGAAGCTGGAGCTTAAAGTTAAATGTTCTAGTATTCTCAGCTAGCGAAGAAAAATCACAATTATATGAAACGTTCTCATCTCAAACAACATTTATTATATAACCATAGACCTTATATAAACCATTGTGAAAGGAAAATTACTTTTAGTATAATTTTATTTTTAATTACCTCTATATTATTTGTTAGAGGATGAATATTACTAATTATACAGTTACTAGTATACAAACTTTCTAAATGTGTTCAAGTTTAATATACAATAAACACAAAATATCTTACTACTGGTGTATCTAAAAGTAAGATTATTTTGGAATATGTATCTCAGTCACACAAACACATTGCAAATTTTCTTTCCCACTGTGTCACTTCACATTCCCAAAAACTGACAGAAGAGTAAATGCCAAAGAAATGGGCTGAGAAGCATGGACCGGGGGCCCTGGTGATCAATTTCTTATTACTGTTATGAAACTTGTAGAAGGCGGGTGAAGTATTCTCTTCTAAGTTTGCATTATTCCTCATCTTATTGTAAAGTTTGCATCTATACAAGGGAATCAACTTGAAAATTAATTTCCAAAACTGTGAGAGCATGTTTCAAAACCTTATAAATGTGGGTGCATATTTAATCCTTATTCAGTAAATATGGGAATATTTCAAGTCAAATCATTTGTGTAAATACATACAGCTGGGGCTATTTGAGTTGCAAAATCAAACCACGTTGTAAGATTTCAACAACAAACATCTTCCATTACCCCAAACTTCTTTCTCTAATAGTAATTACAGTCAGTTTTCTGCTCCTAAGATGGCATTTATATTTAGACAGATGGAAAGAGGCAGGCTCATTGAAACACACAAACAAATAAACATGTAAAAACAGAAGTATATGCTTCATAAAACCTAAAGAATGCTTCTACCATCATTACCATTGGGTAGCAAAATGTTAATTTAACTTTGGCCATAATATTATAAAATATTAAGTATGCATTAAATAATAATTCAAGGTTTTGAGTTCACACTGAGTTTCTCTATGACTTTAGCAAGAAGCATGAGGCAGATTACTACTTTTTACATTGAAGGTTAAAAGGTTAATAATTTATAGATGAACACACCAACTTAGACAAACAGCAAAGTGCAAACATGTTTCACTGTTTGAGATGATCTTGCTTCATGATTCTTTAAATAATAAAGTCAAACTTTTGGCAACATTAGCAAACATTTCAGTTTACCTAGTAATCTTGGTTCTAGTTCTAACCTTACTGTTTGACCTAACTGAGTAAATGTGGGGAAAATCATTTTATCTTTCTAAAACTGTTACCTTGGGGCTTGGGAGAGAGCTCAGTAGAGTAAGCTCTTGCCTGCCAAGTACAAGGGCCTAAATTCAATCCCTGGTTCCACAAAAAAAATTGTTGCCTCATCTGAATATTGGAAGCTAGTAATAAGTTCTATTTTATAGGATTGTTTTAAAATCTAATCACAGTTAGGTGAGGTGGCACATACCTATAATTCCAACACTTGGGAGGTTGAGGCAGGAGGGTTGCTATGCATTCAAGGTTAGTGTGAATTAAATAATAACCCCCCTCTCTCTGTCTCTCAGACACTAGGCAAGTCTGTCTGTCTGTCTGTCTCTCTCTCTCTAATTGAAGTTAAAAAAGTAAACATATATGCTATATATCAAAATATATAATTGCAAAATATTCCTTGAATTTTTATGGTAATACATAAAATTTGCGTTAACAGTCCCACTGTTCCTAAATTTAGGACAAATTTTTGGTGAAACCCTAGAACAAAGTTTTCCCATTATTACATTAATATTAACTATGATATTCAGCAAGTATATTTAGTTTTTCAACTAAATAATTTCTTAAATCTTGTGATCTTTTCACTTTTTTATTTATAGTCAACTTTCTTTCCAGTTTCGAAACTTTGATTTATTGGAATCATTTCTAGCCTCGTTGCTGGCCACTAGAAATGCATGCATCAGTGCCAATATTCTTCATTCTTAGGATCTGACACAATTCACGGTTCTGGATTTCGAACACAACATAACCAATTTTCAGATGCTGCTCACACTTAGTTTCTGGGCTGCATATTTATTCCATTCTTCTGATGAGGGTGGAAAATAGATTTTAGGCATAGGTTTTTAATAGACATATCCTCAAAGTCACATGAAATATGCATTTGTACAGAGACTGAGGGTTATTTCAGTCTCTGACACATCATCAAACAGCCAAAGGCTGACTTTTCTTCCTGTGTTTTCACTAATCTTTGTCTCAGATCCACCAGTTCATCATGGTATGCTCAGGAAGCACAGTTGTGATATGTCAACTTTCTGTGAAAAAAAATCTGCAGTCTCTACATTTGCAGTACAAGAAAAACAGTCCAAATGTTTTATCAGAAGAAAAGTCCCTTATGATCTGATGTTAAAATATCTCCTTTTTTTCATCATTCTAGAAAATACAACTTACATCAAGGCCAACTTAAAACATTACTTTGGCCAGAGCATTTGCTGGTTGGCTCTACTTACTTTACATATAATCTTGACAAAGTGTTTCATGTGTGGATTGAAACCATGTTCAGTCTTCATAGAGGCTCTAAGTATCACTTCTTTTAAAGCAAGTCTGTTGATGGGAAGTTTTCTTTCTCCTAATATTCACAATATTTTATTTTAATACTCATTGCATATATTTAATTGTAGCTATGTGTGAGCATCCTCATAGTCTTATAGATGATGAGCTCCTTAGAAGTTAAACCTAGCTTTACCACTACCCATGCCTTAAATCATTATTCAGTTATCTAAGCTATAAACTACCTCTCTAGGGTAGAAAAACAGCTACAAATACCACTTAAGAAAGCAAACACACGTTTCAAGAATAAACTTTGTTCTTTCTGACTCTGGCATGTATTGGGGCACTTATTTGGATGGGTCCAATTTTGCAGCAGTGACATATGTTCCAAAGTCTAGTGTGGAATCCCTGAGCTGTAGAGATGTTATGTTTTCCTGACCCACTTTTCCTGTCTTCCAAGTATGCTACCTTCTTCTCGGCAAGTATCATTAATACACAGGCTGCAAGAGCCTAACGCTGAATCCCATCCACTCTTTATCTTTCTAAATTTTTTTTCTGACTGAAAGAGAATCCAGTGGAGATGATGTCACTTCTGACTTTTTAGAGAGCACAAGTGTCACTATTGTAACAAACCCTAAGGGCATAGGCACAGAGGCTAGTTCTTCAAGTCATTGCTAGTATGTCCCATGAAGGAAATGCAGAGCTTCTAGCTTAAAAACTGTATTTTTGCTTTCAGAATATTTTGTTTATTGCTGTGTCTGCACAAGAATGGTTCATTTATTATTTTGTATGAGATGTGGGATTTGAAGTTTTATACACGCTAGGCAAGCACACTACTGCTGAACTGTATGCCTGGCCCTGGTAGCCTTACTATTAAAATTTGAATTCCTCAAAAATATGTGAAAGAGTTATAAGTAAAAAGGTCAGGTTTAGAGAGTGATGGTGCAGCTCCAGATGTGCACCTGGAGACTAACAAACCCTGCATCTTCCATGAATTGCCTTATCTGGAGCCTTAGTCTGCATGCCAAGCACTTTCCTGGTCTGAACATTTCAATACATTTCATAGAGCATCTGAAAGTGCCAATGTTACTTTTAAGGGATTTTTATTTGTTGAATTCCTATTACTTTATTTAGTGAATTTTGGATTATTTCTAGTGCTTTTTTTAAAATTATATTTGTTACAGGGTAGTCAGGGTCTCACTACATAGATCGAACTTGTAGTGATTCAGCCTCCCAAAAGCTAGGATTACAGATACATGCCACCACGCCCAGCTCAATCGCTGTCTCAGTGTGCTCTGGGAGCCGGGCTCCGCACACAGCATGGTATGCTGGAGATCCAACCACAGCTTCTGCGCTGTCTAAGCAGGCGCTTTAATCTGCTGAGCTATTTGGCCAGCTGCTCTAATGATGTTTGTTTCTATCAATATTTTGTATTCTTTAAGAAATGAAAACATATAAATCAGCTGAATCTAAATTAATTAAGTAATTAAACTTTTAAATGATGATTTCTCTATCCATATTGAAACACATTTTTCTCAAGTAGCAATAAGTAAAAACAATATCTTCAAACAGTAGTAGAGAATTTTCATGTAATCACATTGTGTCTAATTTTCTTTTAATTAAGATATATTAGCAGTACATAGTATTTACATTCATCCTTGGTGGGTGGTACATGTATTTAACATCATAATATTTTCATCTCTTTCTCTTTCACTGTACTCTCAATTTCTTTATAACCTTCCCTTTTGCAAAATATCTACCTTTACATTTCCTATTGTCTACTTCTTTTTATTTGTAACTTGGGATTCTCATATATGAGAAAATATGCAATGTAGCTCACGTGTCTGACTTATTTTACTTAATATTATAGTTTCAAGATGGTTCCATTTTCCTACACATTACTCAGACTTATCTTTCTTTCTGGCAGACTGGTACTCTATTCTGTGTAAATAACACATTTTCTTTTTATTCATTTGTTAATTGGCATTATCAGCTATTTCCAAGATTCAGCTACCATGAATTTGTGCCATCATAAACATAGCTATGCGTGTATCACTGTAATGTAATATATTTAACTCTTTCAGGAAGATACATAGACTAAGTAAAATACAATATTCATTTTCAAGGTTTTTGAGAAATTTCCACACTGAGTTCCACAGTGGTGGTACTAATTTATATTTCCACCAACAATGTTCCTTTGTCTCCAGGCCTTGCCAGCAGGTTATCCTTTGCTTTCTTGATGAAAGCCATTCTTCCTAGATTAAGACATGGATTTCTGCTCAGTACCCTTTGATGGGCTCTAATTCTTCATTAAACTGGTCTTTGTTTTTTAGCTCAGCTACTTTTAGTTGATGTGTTCTGTAAGCTCACTGATTTGCTTTTCACATCCATTGTCTCTTAAGTTATATCATCTTTGGGCTCTCCAAGCACCTAATTGATCCAATTTTTTTGCTTCATTTTGTTTTGTTTTGTTTGTATTATATTGTGAAATTCAGCTATGATTTCATGTCCTCCCATTGATGTCCCTTTAATTAGCTTTGGGGTACTTGGCATTATGTTGCCTTGTGTTTTCATGTTTCTGTGTGTGCGTGTGTGTGTGTGTGTGTGTGTGTGTGTGTGTTTGTGTGTATGTTAGCATGTAGTGTGAGACTTGCAGATTGATTACAGTGGAAAAGCCTTGTTGCTAGTACAGAAATCTCATAACATGAGATTGTCATTGATGTACTCTGGTTATAGCTCACTTTAGGTGTTTGCCTCTGCTCCAATGTTCAGCCACCTCTGTTAAATTGCTGTAGGACTATGCAGTGTTATTGGGTTAGTAACAAGTTTGTTGGAAATGAACTGGAGCATTATTATTATTATTATTATTATTATTATTATTATTATTATTGGGTTTGTTTGTTTTGTTTTGTTTTACAGAACTGGGGATTGAACTTAGGCCCTTGTACTTGACAGGGAAGTGCTTATTCTACTGAGCCATCTTCCCAGCCCTCCAACTACAACATTTTTGATGGCAAAAATAATAATCAGGTAATTCCACACAATCAACATCATTTGACAGCTACAACTATGCAACTTTGGCAATGGCAATAAAGTTGGCAAAAGTACTTCAGTCACAAACAAACTGGATATTGACATAGCTTTGGCAGCAATAAAAACTATGACTATAGGACCATAACCATGAATCCAGAATTATGACAGAGACACAAACCAAATACTGATATACAGTAAATATATGCAAAACTAGAGATCTGTCCTAGTATTAATAATGGAAAAGAACTTATCAATAGCATATAATTAATTAAACATATACAAATTAATCAATTTTAAGGTTTTAATAGTGAAGAGGGTGGGGAATAGAAAAATTAAGTAAAATTTGAGAAATAAAGTCATTAAAGATGGGAAAGATGAGATAAAGGATCCTATAATGAAGTAGATTAGTAGAAGTTTTAAAGCAGATAAAAAGAAATGAGAAGAAAAAAAGAAAACATAAAGAAAGCAAAACAAAACCCTAACCTCCAGAAAACAATGAATAAACAATGAAATGAGGGCTGGAAAGGTAGCTCAGCAGGGGCCAGACAGATAGCTCATTGGTCTAATCACCTGCCTGGCAAGTGCAAAGGTCCAAGTTTGATTCCAAGCACTGCATGCTGTGCCACAGTTCTGGAGAGGCTGAAAATAGGAGATCACTACAAGTCTGAGCTACATAGTAAGACCCTGTACCAAATATTTTAATTTAAAAAACTGAGTTTTACAAAATGAGTCCAGAGTTTGCAATACTGGAGTCCACCACATATAGAGAAAGGATAGGAATTGGCTTCCAAGACCTATTTTGTTTTTGTCCTACTCTGTCTTTTCCCATGGTGCAGTCAGTCAGTGCTGTCCACTCTAAGCCTGCAGTCAATTTAGGACTGCCCAGTATCAGTGGTCTTCTGTTTATCTCAAGTCATGCTTTTGCCTGCTTCTCTTTATGGGCAGGGGGTTGCTGAGGAAGCCCTTCTACAGAGGCCCTTCTGTCCATACACCTCAGGCTATGGCAACCATCAAATCTGAAGTCTATCTTTGCTCACACTGGTAAACAGGAAAATAAAACAGACCCCTCAACTATGTGCTGGCTGTAGTGGGGCAGAGGGTCAAGGACTGGACTTGATGCCAGCACTTCTAGATCCAGCCCTTTCAGAAACTCAAACAATCAGCGTTTTTACTCTCGACAGAGGGCAGTGACTCCACGTCCTTCCCAGGCTGCTAAAGTTATTAGAGGGCCTATGGCTAGTGCACGCCCTGTCCTTAACTGTGACATGTTGTTTTCTACCCCTCAGTCTATGTAGTAGGGTGATACCAGAAACTCTGAACTATAGTTGCGCTGTAGCTTAGTTTTAAACAGCCAATCCCATCCCCAAATAACACTCTGAAAAATGGCAGGCAGTGCCCTGGACTTCTTCAATTCTGGCCTACCATGTCGAGCAAGGCACTTTCTGTGCAACACCCCTCTCTGTGTTTGCAGTTTATAGTAAGTGCTGGCTCTTCTCGGGGTTGGCGCTGCTGTTCTGTCTGTCATTTCCACCTGGAACTGGGGACCCTTTCTGAGCTTACCTCGTGTCCGTGGATATAGGTTTCATTTCATGAGAGTCAGGGTCATCATACAAGATTCTTTCTTTTCTGGTTTTGGTTTCATTTCTCCAGACACTCTCTGTAGCTTCTAGTTCTCCTATTGCTTCCTTTCAATTCCAAAAGATCTACTTTTTCTCATCATCACCTTGTTTTCTCAAGTGTCTTGAATCCAAGTCCTGAAAGGCTGTATTTCCAATTCCTGATTTTTGTTTTAAGAAAGAGATCATTATAAGGGATTTTTGCATGTTCACACACTAATACTCACAACAAAAACATGAGGTACCTTCACTACTATCCAAGTATAATCTAATTTATCCTGATCTGCAGTTGGCTAAGTGTTAGGGTGCAAGTATGACCTTGGGGTGAAATACGTTCACAACTTTCCTACCTAAATTCTAGACTGTAAAGAAAAAACATCAGCATCACAGAGGAGCTTGTCAGAAAGTCCTTTGCCAACCCCCAATGACTTACTCTGGATGGATCTTGAGGCCATAATGCTAACTAGAATACATCAAATAGAAAAAATTAAATATCACATATTTTCTTTCATACAAAAACCTCTAAAATATATAAATAATTAAGATAGGATAAAGAGATGGTGAAAAAATATGGAAATACAGTTTGTGAAGATGAGGCATGGGGAAGGGAGGAAGGTAGAGACAGATGACCAAGAGGTGATAGGTCTCCTCCAGCACCACTCAGTGTTTTGATGTTGCCTTGAAGTGATGTGTTCCTACAAATTCAAGCTGGCTATTTTACATCGCATTAACCAATGGAGACAAATGATATCAGAGGTAATCTTTTGATTCTCATGATAATTGGAGAGATATATTTTTCAGCCTTGTTTTGATTAAAGCTATCCTCAGTAATTTAGGCTAGAAATCAGGATTCCAAAGGTTCCTTGCCAGTTACAGATATAAACTGGCTTCAGTGTTTCTGCATGAATTAGTTCAAAGAAGGCATGTGCTTTTTTCATAAAATAAAATGTAATTAAACTTACAAGATGCAGTAAAGAAAAAAACACTATCTTTACTTTTTTGCACTTGTGTTCAATGAAATATTGTAAGATACACAATTCAGTCTGCCATTATCAAATATCTACTGAAAGTTTTTTTTCATTTTTTAATCTAATTTTTTCAAAATAAATAGCAACCTAACAGAAGTATTATAGTTCATTTCATAAAAGTGAGTCATATTGATCAAAACCTAAATGTTATTTTTTGAATTTACCTCTTTTGATAATAAGCTAAAATAAATTTGCCTAATATAAGAGGTATCTCCATGTATGGAATTACCATAAAATATTTTTGTTTATCTTAGGACTTCAAATTACTATTTATTTGATATCTTGAAAGAGCATAATATCACTCAATGCAGAATTGTTCTAAATTAACTACTCCACACAC
>PVKA01005286.1:0-91736 GCA_004027165.1 Ctenomys sociabilis
TAGTGCAGATCTTGCCTCTCATAGAATTATGTAGAAGCACAGCGTTATCTAACCCAACTGTACTGTCTATACACACACAGGATGATTTTTTCTTTCTACAACCCTTCCTTTGTCTACACCTGTCAAAAGTGGGCACTCCGTTGACATTCAACTACCTTAGGTGCTTGAACTCGACACCACAATCCAACTCAGTCCCGCAAGTCAGAGTAGGAGAAATAGGAAGCATTCTTTATTTGATAGTCTCTCTCAAAGTAAGCATATGTAAAATATATCGATAAACATGAAAACAAAAATGTTAAAGATATTGACGTAGTGCTTTATTTGTGTGTAGATGCAACAGTTCCTGGTAGCCATGTGCAATTCACTCCAAAAAAGTGAAGAAGGTTAGGTATCAAATCATAAGCAGAAATAGAGGCATTTAAAGAGAAAAACATATTGCATTTTAATAAGCTCATTAAAGTTATCTACTAAAGCACAATGCATGTTAGTGACTCTTCAGACTCTGAATAAAAGGCAGTTTGGCCACAGTAGGCATCCACCAGGAGGTCGTAGAGCACCCTTGATTACGGGAATTAGAGACCGATAGCACTGAAGTACAGAACAGGGTGGAGGTGGCGACACCACTCTTCCTGTGTCAGTGTTTTACTGGAAATTTCTAGTTAACTCGGTGATTTCAAAAGTGAGCATAAATAATGAAGCAATAACAGGATGAGCAATTGTTGGTGTCACCGTTACCATAAAAACTCAAGCGCCTCAGCTGAGCCCTTTCATTAGTTCTGGTAGCTTCTTTGTAAAGTTCATTGAAATTAGTCTGTGCCTTCCAGCAAAAAAAAATAAGGAAATAAAATTTTAAAAACCATTGCCCTGAGAGGAATTTATGTATTCCATTAGATTGATTCTGAAGAATAGTGAAGGGAAATCTATACTTGTCATTTCAAAAAGGAAAAAGAAAACATCTTTCTTAACGCCTTAACAGCAAGTGTTGAGTCTTCCCATTCATAAACACAAAATCAAATACTCAATTTGTCCCATTAAATTAACGCTTCAATTAAATGTAATTGATCATGAGGATATTTGTCAAAGAACTAGACATACTAATCACAGAATTCATGCACACAATAAAACCATAAATTTATTTTGAAAAATAAGGATTCATCACCGCAGCTTTGTTGTGGAGCTACATCAGGCCAGCTGGTAGAGTCAGGGTGTGGACTGTGTGTTGGGGACAAAGACTTAAGTGGTGACAAACAGACAGAGGCACCCTGTGGGCCTAAACCCAGGGTGTGGGAGAGAATGGCCTTGCTTACTGAGGGGAAATACTGGACAAATATCAAATGTCAGTCTGCCATCATTAAAAAGTCTTTGATATGAATAAAGCTTTTTTTAAAAAAATGCTTTCTAAGAGACTTAAATGTGAAAAGCAAAACTTAAAAAAATAGGACAATATTTTAATGACTTCACAGTAGGAAAAGGTTTTTCAGACAAAGCAAACAAAGTTATTAAATGAACTGCTTAAACTGTTTGCTTTTCAATGCCATGAATGCAATTACACTAAAGTCTGAAACTTATATCTCAGATCAGGGAACGCAATTGCAGCAAGGAGGGCAAAGGACTAGATGCGGTGTAATTGAAAAATTCCCAGAATTTGGAGAGGAAAGGCTGAAAGGATTGAGAGAAAAAATGAGCAAAGAAACAAGAGAAAACCTTACAAGAGAAAATGGAAATGCCAATGGCCCAAAAAAGGTCTTCAACCCCTTTATAGACCAAAGAAATGCAAAATACACTCACTGGGAGGTAGAGAGAGATAATTCTTTAGTTTGTAAAGAGTAGGATGTTTCAGATTTGTCACCACTCTAGTCACAGAATTATCTATTTGCACCTCTTTTTCAGAAACATTGCCAAGGTATGTCATCTTTCACAGTGCTATTGTAAAAGGTATTGTTTCTCTAACTTCCCTCTCACTGTGTTTGTTACCTGTGTAGAGGAATATGCATGGTTAGATTTCTAAATTTCTGTGTAAAAATAGTGTTTGCTAATTGTTTATTCTTATTTTTTTATTTTTTAAATTTTTTTCTTCACATTCTGTAGGGATTTAAAGTTTAACAACTCAATACTTGAGGAAAAATGCCTGTTCCATGGTATGCCTAAGATGTTTGATATTCAGACAGATAGTGAGGTTAAGCTCAATTGCTTATGTCATAGGGTAATAATATCATTAAACTTCTTTTCTGGAGGGTTAAAAATTTAAGTTTGCAGACCAAAAATTAGAGAAAAAGAAGTGCTGCAAGGATACATTTTGGCCTGAGCCTTTCAAGGTCAGTGAGGACTCAAGACATAGGAGAACCTGTACTGTAACATCCTGTAACTCAGTGATGTCCCAAATTTACTGATCAAGAAGATTATGGAGCCACAGAGGAAAGTCATCAATGATGTACAGTGAGCCTAAGGAGAGTTACATGCAGAGAAAACATTCTCTCAAGCTTTGACAGAGAGCAAATTGATCAAGCAATGACTATGACTCCACATGGCTGACACTGACAAAGAATCTACAGACTGTGGTGCAGGATTTCAGGGTAAATCCTGAGGGGATTTGACTGATCTTGGCAGATACAAGAGTTACATTTCTTGTTATATAGGTCTTGCTTTATCTTGGTCTTAAGCATTCAGGAGAAAAGTATAAAAATGAGATATAAAAAGTAAAGCTATGTTAATATGCTGTGCTGTAAAAGGCTCAAGTCAACAACTTCTGACATTGCCAGTCCTATAGATGACCCACTACTATTATGGGCTACTAGGCTATATAGGATTATTTTGATGAATTCACACACCTCTAATATTTAAATGGTAATGGAATACCCTTCTCTGACAAAACTAAACCAAGAAAAGGGGGATACAAATTAAGGACATTTTGTATCTGTATATTCAAAATAGTTAGGATAGATATACAGCTACTTTCTCTTAATTCAATGAATAGAAAGAGTTGGTCTAAGAGTGTTTGTGGACAGGTTATCATGTCCGCATCTTGTGCTATGAATAACTACTATGAAAACAACAATATGCAATGTATTAATTACTGAAACTGTCCTACTAATCAGTTTTGAAACTGTCTCATTGCTATTTGTTTCTCAATAAAATCAATAAAAAAGAAAAAAGAAATATTGCCAAGTCTCTTCTCAAAATTAGTTTCTGGACCATTGCGTGTATTCTGGGAATATTTTTAAGAGAATGTCATGTGTACAAGACATGTATATCAGTGTTTATCATGGTAAATATTATGGTTTTGAAAAACAATGGGAAATTCACCAGGTTGTCAGTTTTAAAATGGAGACACTGAGCTACAATCAAAAAAGGCACATTCCTCAGTAGATATATGTTTTTGTGTTTGGGAGGGGTATTTAGATTTGTGCATGTGTGTATGTATACACATACACAATATGCTGCATTAATAATCATGGAAATTTATTTAGAAATTAAGTGGTGGAAAGAAGGACGTAAATTTCGGAAGATTCTCAGCATGAGAATGTATATAAATTTTGTTAGAAAAATAAAGCTTTTGCTTAAGCCTGTATCTTTATAGGCTCCTGGTGTAGATAACCCAACACAGAGGTATTGTCTTTGTTTAAGAAGAAGCCAATGGCCAAAACAAAAAAAAATCTGTAAACCATGAAGTTAGTACATTGAAGTTATTTCAAACAAGCTACTTATGCAAAGATTTCTTTTTATAAAACATAAAAATTTTCATGTAGAGACATCAGGGCTTCACACACCAAGCTGTAAGTCATTCTGTACCTAAGGAAGTATTGTAATCCCAGAACTGATAGCCACTGAAGAAAGCTATTCTGGCCCTTGAAAGACAGCTATAGTATCAAAAGCCACTGCTTGCACCTTTCTGGATGCGAGTTTATAAAAAGAGAAAAACAAGAAATTAAAACAACTTATTTTCTCTCTATAAGACCTCGGAATTCAAAATATTTTGATAATGGAATGAAATATCCCCTGGATTTGGATGCATAGACTGATATTTTGTTTGTCACAGAGACCCTCAAGGAGGTAGCTCACCAGCACTTACAGGCATGGCTTTTGGATTGGCTCAGATGGCTATTTTTGCACTAACTCCTTTGACCACAAATGGGGAAGGAAATACCATTTGGAGAAAGTTGTTAAAGAAAACACAATAGCTCAGCTCAGCTGAGAATATTCTTGGTGCAAGAAGAACAAAGAGGGCTATCCCATAAAAGAACTACGAAGCTCAAACAGTGTCTATGGCAGGTTTCCCACAAGTATGCATGGGCTGGTATATGACAGTACTGGATGGAGGGTGCCTGAATTCTCCCAAGACAATAACTCCTTACAGCACCTCTATGATGTTAAACAGTAGGGTAACTACAAACTACTATAATTAATTATTTACTTCAAAATAACCAGAAGATTTTCAAAGTTCTTGGCGCATAGAAATGATAGATCTTTCAGGAATTGAAAATGGGTTTCTTTGATCATTACACATTGTACACCTGTTACAAATTATGCAACTGTGCCCCACAAAAATGTATAAAACTGTGCCAATTACAGTAGAAAAAAATTTTAAACTATCAGAAATATGAAGGTCATATAATTAAATGTACACCAAGGACTTAGCATAGTAGACGTCAGTATGGATTCAATAAGTAGCAGTAATTTTTAAAAGATTGGATAAGAAGGATGTTTATTTAGGAGTATTCTCCTCAGATACATGATTTAGTATCTTAGCACAAATTCCAGAAAAGTATGTAAATTTATTGCAGCCATGATTCTAAAATTAGGAGAAAAATAATGACCTGTCCTGGAGAAGCTAGCTTTCTAGGATTGCCAAAGAAGACGAGGAAGATAGGGACTGAAAGGCTTAGGGGGGTGAGGTTGCTGGAATGGCCACTGCACCTCAGCTGAGCACCCACCACACAGCCTGTTGTCAACACTGCATGCCAAGCCCAGAAGGAACATGCTACTGAGAAGAGCACCAACCTCACAAAGCTGTTAACTGCTAGCTTTGCCTAATAGTCCAAGGTGATATTTGCAAAAGTTTCTCTAGAAATTGAAGGGGGAGACTAGGATGCAAAACAATAGAAACCAAGCCAAAGGGTCAGAATTGTCATGGTAAGTGACAAGGCTAAAGTAGCAATCAAAGGTAGCCAACCCATACAAAGCCAAGAAGACATTGATGGAAGGTGGGTGGCCAACAAGAATCAAACCTGCATCAGCAGTGGAAAGCAGAGACAAATAGAGGTTGAGAGAGTGAACCCCATTAAAAAGCTGCAGCCCACTGTGTTGCTTCTAAACCTGATCTGGTTTTCAGACTCAGATCCATTGAAGAGGGGACTTATCCCCAGCATGAAGGATCCTACAAAGCCACAGCAGCTATACACAGACATGATTCCCTTCCCCAGAATGTCTTTTGAGTATTTCCAAATCAAAATGTCCCCAGGGACAGAGTTAATTCTCAGAAATTTTGAAGGTTGTTGGACAAAAAGCATAAAATGGTAATGAAATCTGAAAATCCGAAGCACCATTACAGCCCTCTGTCAGATTTGAGGCATGTACATGGCCAGAAATTAAGTGGATTCCTAGCTAATGTCTCCTGGTGCTATTTCTGCATTCTGAGCATGCATGATTAGAATTAGTGTATTTGACAAATTGTACAACTCCCATATTGGGGTCACGACTTCCCTCTATGAAACCTTTACTCTTATAAGCTAAAATTTCCCCAACTATAGCCAAAGTAGCATATCAAAAGCTACATCATATCTCAAAGAAGATAGTGAATATTACGCAGTGAATATCATTAGCATCCTAGATATTTTCTGGGTGTAAGGACACTGATTTCCATTATACCTTTGTGTAGGTTGGCATTTGGTCCCTAAAAGGAAGATAGACCTTTGCAGATGTCTGTAAGCTACGAGAAGCTCAACTGAGCAACAGTTCCAATCTAGTCACATATGCTAACTCCCAGTAACTCAGTGGAAGGATCTGATTTCCATTTGCCCTGTAACACCTTGCAACCTAAAAGTGTCCGTTCATAGATACAAGTTTGGCTTCCTTGTGTCTAGTGATTACTAAATAAAGATTCACAAAACATTGACCTCAAGCATACAGCAAAGAGAGGACTGCTTGGACATAGGTGACCCACTAGACATTTCTTGGGACCCATTTACCCAGTTGTGACTCTACATGGACAGGGATTAAGCCTGTAGCCTTAGAAGGAAGGACCTGATAACTATGGGGTCAACCACCTAAGTGAAAACTCTGTGTGCTTTGTATTTTAGGGAAGGGCTTACAGGGTGTTCAGAGACTCACTTCTAGATAGGACTCATAGTGATCCACATGTTTAAAGCCTCCCAAGAGCTGGGATTGCAGGCATGTGCCACCACTCCCAGTCTCAATTGTATCTCAGCACCCTCGGGAATGGAACCAGCATGGCAGACCCAGGGATCGAACCCTCGGCCCCTGCATCTGCTTACAGGCACTTTAATCCACTGAGCTATTCGGCCAGCCCCAAAATCTCTGGACTGTTTAAGGTTCATAAGTATTTCAGGCTTAATATAATGCTTATGAGATGGATATGATTACTGTATATAATGCTTAATATAATGCTTATGAGATGGATATGATTACTGTATATTCTAGAATCCAAAACATAACAGTGTGCTGACTTTCTGGGTTTGTTGCATTTTAGATTCTTTATTTACCTTTATTTCTATGATGTTGATGGTGAAAGTATAAACATGGCTTCCTGCATTTGTAAATGTTATGACTTTTTAAATCCTAATGCCTTAGATCGAAAGATAGCTTGCAGATTTTATTGTTCAGAAATATGTTCCTCTGGCACACGGGAAACCACAAAATATATGAGCTGGTGTCTTCACCACTTTCTGTCTCTTCTCTTTGAAGGTCACTATAGATACAAGTGGGAACTCAGAGCGTGACATTTGTATAAATAGTGCCCAGCTGTTTGTCTTCCCTCCAGGTCAGAAGGTGGGGCAAGGAAAAGCTTAGAGAACCGTCACATGTTCAGCTGAGGGCCCCTGATGGCTGAGGAAATGTGAGCTAATGTTTTTCCCCAACCCCATTTTCAAAGAAGTTTCAGGGAAGTGTTGCTGTCTCCAGACCATATTTTATTGCATGGAATCTTACGATTTGTAATAAAAATTCTACTTCCTACACTTGCAACACAAATAATTTGGTTCACTCTGGGGCATCCTAATCATTACATTTTAGACCCACTGGGTAAGAGAATCAAGAATAAAAACTCTCGAAACTGGAAACACACAGAGCTCACTGGAGACTGACTTGTCTCAGGACCTTGATATAGGTCTAATAGTGAGGCTAATAAATACACTTAAAGCTGTTTTAAAGTTACCTGCTGGCAGAAGATTTATATCCTTAGAAATGGATTCTCAACTTCTAGTTTAATTTACACCTAAGTATTGTCATTCTGGACCTCAGCATACCCCCATACATTCACAAGAGCATTGTAATACAGTAATTTTATCTTCAGTGTACTTTTTTATTTAATAGCTACGTTTCTAGTTCCAACAAAAATTCAACAGAACCCATGGGTTTAAGTTGAATGGAGTTTGATTGAACAATTCCAATTCACACTGAGGGAAAAGTATTGATTGTTGTACCCTCAAATGGTAACATTTTCAAACAACTGCTTCCTATGCAAATGAGTTGCCTGCCAAACTTCAGCAACTTTGGCTTCAGAATGAAGTCCAAGGAAGAAGGTCAGTCACTTTTAAGATAAAGGTATTGATCTTTAGGAGACGTCTTCTGGATCTTCAAAGGTACAGCATAAAACGTCTAAAGATGCGTCTCCAGTGAGCACTAAGTCACAGCACAATTAAAGGCCCTGTCCGCCCTAGTGGTTTCCGCATCTTGTAGTGACAGCTTCATAGAAGGAGCACACACATGACTATGCAGGCTCCTGGATTTTAAGATACTTTGCCGACTTCTGGCAGGCAGCAATCAACAGTGAGGACACCTTGGCAAGGTTACCATGGCAACTCTGGGACCGCCAGGATGGAAAGAAAGACTTAACACAAATAAGAGGTCAGCTATTATGCCCATAAACCCTGTTTAATCAGCACACACTTAACTCATGGTCACCAAACTTCTATCTCAGTGGTTAGTACAATTTAATATTAGCCAATAATGATCCTTCTAAATACCCTTGAACCAGATAAGAGCAATATTATAATTCCTCCAAGTTAAATGTGAGCCAGCCAAATAGCTCAGTGGATTAAAATGCCTGTATGCAGGCACAGGGGCTGGTGATTCGATCCTCTGGCCTGCCACACTGGCCCGGCCCCAAGGGTGCACTAAAATGGGGATTGAAACTGGGCGTGGTGGCACGTGCCTATAATCCCAGCTCTTGCGAGGCTGTAAATAGGCAGATCACTATGAGTTCAATCTAATAGTGAGACCCTGAACACTCTCTAGGCCCTTCCCTAAAATACAGGGAAAAAAAAAGTTAAATGTGTTTTGAAAATGAAAGAATATAGGTCCAACTTGGTATGACTTAGTTCAGACATTAAAATCTAAGGCTAATCTAGGTTCTGTGAAAATTCATATTTTTCTCTTGCTGCATCAGATTATCCAACAAGTTGATAATACCCTTTCCCACCATTCAAAACAAGTACTTGAATCCTTCTCAGCACATGCCTGTGAGAGGTAAGAGGAAACAGGTGTGCTCTATTCATAATTTGGTAGTTTCACAGCTTCCCAATTGCTGTGAATGTCAGTAGGTGCTGCTTCCTGAAGTTGAGGTACTATTCACTCAACACTCAAACACTGACCATTCTCAATATCTAGCAAAATTTATCTTGAAACTTTAGAGCCCGCTGTAGCCCTTAGAGATTTATATGTTCCATAAGCCATCAGTTATATATATGTCATGAAAGATTTCAGGTTGCATTGATGGCACTTTATAAATCTCAGCATCTAACCTGCAAACAGCATCTGATGTGACACTTTAGTGAAATTTGGCACTGAATGCGATTTGTCTCCTCACAGATGCTGTCATTACTTGGGGGATGGTAGACCTAAGGGACCTGGGGCAGTCTGATCTACTTACCCTCTTCACACAAAAGCTTCTTTCCAAGAAAAGAGACTCTCCTGAAGTCTGAAGACCATGGCACAGTAAATGTCTGCTAGAAACATAAGCTCTTGGCAAATGCTTTGTTATTTCTAATCTGTCTTCAGGAATTCTTGTCCACCAAGCAGCCTTCTGCATGACCTTGTGGCTTTCACTCCATCACCACATTGCAGAGCTGGAAAACAAACTTGTTTGGATTGAACACACTCTGGATCCCACAGACACCTCACCTGCTTCCCAGCCCAACCCCAAGTATCAACTTTATGGTGATTTTAAATTCTGCCTGCTAATCCCTTGCCACTCTCCTTTTCCAATCAGACTCAGTCAGACTTATCTCACTCTTTCTGTATGTGTCTCTTGATTGAGTGATGTTAGTGCAAGAAAAAAACACTCAAATCAATTTAATGCAAATTCCCATTCACAGTCTGGTTGACCCATCAGGACACTGACAATAATAGATTGGAGTACTTAATTCCTGAGGCATGTGACTCATCGAAGGCTTAGTAATCAATTTCCATTGCAGCCACTGCATAATTCGTCTTTGGTGCTCTTAAACTCTGAATACCAATGCCTATTCTTTCTCTTTTTTTCCCTACACATTCTTTTCCAAATAGAAAGCCCTTTCCGTGTCTCTGCAATCATTTCCTTATCTAAATTTCCATATGCTGGCCTGGCAAGATGTCCCACCTATGAAAGCTTTAGATCAATAAAAGTAATTGGCATGTTTTGCCTCTTGTTGCAGATGCCTGGAATAGATTACATGGGCCTCTGGCAGACAATGGGGAGGCAGAATGGATGCTGGCCACTCCCTCCACCTACATTAGCCAGTGCCTTTCTGTCAGACAGCCAGGAGGGATCCTTGTAGGCCAAATTCCATCTCAAAAATGTCCTTAACCTGTTTATTCTCAAAACAGTGCACTGAAAGGAAGCCGGACAATGAAAGAACAGGAAGACGTCCTTTCCATTTTAAGAAACACATGGTACATCTCAACCCTACTATGTGTACATGTATCATTATTTTGTGTCTCTTTCCCTTCAATAAAAGCATTACATAAAATCAGATTATGTCCTGGGAGCTCTCTCTGTGAACTAGTTAAGATTCATCTCAGTTCTTGAAACTGTAAAAAAGAAAATTTCAGGAAGTTAGGTCACATAAATCTGTACAAAAGAAACCACCATTATCAGAGTAATTTCTTTTTTTGCAGAAACTAAGTCCTTGCCTATAACTTTGGTCTTTTGCTGACATCATTCATTCTATTGCTTTCTGATGTCTAAAGATGATATAGCTTAAAGACATTTCAAATCTCACTCCTTTCCATCTGTGACTTGTTTCTGCCCTTTGGAAGTTTTTAAGCTCTTGTTGTCTCTATTGTTTAATACGTAATATAACTTTGGATTCTCTATATTTTACAGGCACTTCAGTGATCTTAAAGGGCTATATTCTTTTTTCCTTTATTGACATTAAAAAACTCACATCTTCAGGACAAGATATTAATTTTGATGCACTCATGAGAACTGCATTGCCATCCATTCCACACTCATATTTCAAACTTGTACCCTGTTTCCCTGGCCCCATGTTCCTGTGTACAGATGCTACGCACTGCCAAGCCACCCATGGGAGCTGGAGGACGTTATGGAGAGGACAATGTGTGTTTTCCTTTCTAAGTAAATAGTAAAAGCATTAGAGAAGTTGGCCACATAGCTAAAACCACAATATTCCTTTTATAACTTTGGCTTCACCTCTTCCATTGTGAGCCTGTTGCCTATCTTTTTATAAATGAAGAGTGTGAGGCCAAATGGGAGAACTAGAATAAGACATTTTAGTGGTTGTATTGATAAAGCAGTGTCCTACACACAGCAGTGGGTCTTGGCAGACACTAAAGTGAAGATTTCCTATGATTAGAAAACCAAAAACTATTTACAACTGATGGCAAAGCTTGCAAAATAACAAAGTTATATTTAATAGCATTAATATAATGTGAATTCTTGTTTTAAATTTCATTTACTATTCAATACATTGAAATCTTTCAATTTCTCACTTTAACTCTTAAAAATTGAACATCATTGGTCATTTTAAGGAAAACATAACTAATTAATTTATTTTAATTCTAGATGTGGACTACATTATAAGTTCGATGCTTTATAAAATCTCATCTGGACATGTAAGTATGGCACTTATCCAGTACATTTGTTTGAAATATGAGTGTGATATCGACTGTATACAAGTTTTCCTTTTGGGTATGTATCAGAATTCATATCACAATCTGAAAATATTACTTCTTAGTGTCAATGAGGGAAAAATTAATATAACTAGTTGCTCTTTTAAAATCACTGAAAAACCTATAAAGCACAGAAGATCCAAAGTCACAACACTAAACAACAGAGACAAGAAGGCCCTAACATTTCCCATAAAAGCAAACCAAGTCATCAAAATGAATGAGAATCAGAATCTGTCTGAAGTAACACCAACATTAGACAGCTGATGGCAATGGAACAATGCCTCTAAACTTATAAAAAAAAAAAAAAATGCTTACACACCCTCACACTTTACTAATGATTTATGGAGGAAGAGGAAGTCAGGCTGAAGAAGATATTTTAAAACCTGGAACAAAAACATACCTCTCATGCACCTTTTCTCAGATCCTCCAGAAGGATGCATTCCATCAAACTAAGGTTATAAACAATGCCAACAACAATAAGATATATGACTTAGGACAGAGGAGCTGGGTATTAGAAAGAGAGAGAGATAGCCCCAAATGAGTAACAAGTCAGGTCCAGAAAATAATCAATCCTGATGGGTAGGGGAGAACAAAAAGCTGAAAGGAGAAGTTATCTAGGAAACAGAGGGTACTGGCACATTAGATTTCAATTTTGACTGAAAAATTAGTTGGTATTTGAATTGTTCAGAAAATTAAATACATAAAAACTAACCATTGTACAAGATGTACAGGACGGCAGAACAGCGAGCAACAGAGAAAGAGTCTCTCTGAGAGCTGCCATCCAGATGCTGGAATACAGCAAAGTGAGGAAAGCCAAAAGGAGGAAAATGGGTTCCCCTGACCCAGGAAAGATCTGAAGCATGATTTAGAGCCCACAGAGAAACTTCAGTGAAAAAGAGGGAGATCATCAGTGGTACTTTCTCCCAGAGACAGGACTCACTGTGCAGGAGGAGCAGTTTGAACCTACAAACACATGGCAAGCACTGGTGTATCCAAAGGCCTCCACAGAGAGACATATCATCATCCTTTACCAGACATTTCTTGGCGAGGAGCAGCCTTGGAAAGATCCCACTGATCTCAGAACTCTGAGCAGCTGCAGGTGCCACTTAGATGTTCCCAGCTCGGCTCAGACCCATAGAAGGTGCCCTGATGGCTACTGTTTGGCCCAGCCCCTGGGTCTTTGGCATTGTGCCACAGTACTTTCTCTGACTTCTACTCAATCTAAGTCTTGGAATACTAGGAAGAAAAGTTTTGTAGAACAATTATGTCACAGGCTGAATGTGCCTGGTCTTGGCCAGAAAGTGCAGGCTCACTGAGATTATCCACTAGCCTGCCAAAAAGGCACTGTCGGCTTGCTGGGATCAATCAGCACAGATTGGGATTCTGCCTCCACACATTGTCTACCAGTGATAGCAGAGACAAACCTAGAAGTAGACTTTTTTTATTCTTTTCCTCTCTCTTGTTTAATTTTTTGTTGTTGTCATTATGATTTCTGCTTTATTTTCTGGTTTTTATCTTTCCTTGTTTCATATCATTTTTATATGCTTGCAAACATGGTCTCTAGCCTCTTTGTGTTTGCAGTGCTGTTGTGTTCTTTGTACCCTATGTTCTCTCTTTCCCTCCAGGTTTTTGCATTAATTTCATCAGGATCATGCAAACTCAACATGATCCCATTCTCCACCAGCATTATTTCAAATCTCTTCCTCTTCTCTAGAATTGAAGGTGGCAAATTACTGGCTAGTTCAGTTTGTCATTTTCTAGGTTGTGTTTAATGCTATTTTCATTGCTGATTGTACCACTTAGCCAAAGTGACATAATTGTTCTACAAAACTCTTCTTCCTAGTATTTCAAGGCTTAGATTGAGTAGAGGCCAGAACAAGTACAATACCAAAGAACCAGGGGCTGGGCCAAACAGTCAGTAACTTCTCTTCCCCAATGAAGTGAAGAGGTAGAATCATACAGGAGACTGAAAAATCAAAAGCCAGCCACATTTGAAAGATATCTAGAAGTACTCATTTCCTAAGTGTTCTACGTTCCAGTAAGAAAGTAACTCACAATACGCAATCAACAAACATCACCCCAAGAATTAAACTAAAATGAGAGGAAAGAAAATGAGGAGAGCTCTTGCCTATCTTGCTAAGATGGCAGATGAAAAAAATGAGAAACCAGATACTAAAGAGAAGAAACCCAAAGCCAAGAAGGCTTCTTCCAGTGGTACTGGTAAAAAGGGTAATGTGAAGAAGGCAAAAAAAGTCCAAGAAGGGGCAGCCCCACTGCAGCCAAAATCCTGTCCTTGTTAGAGGAACTGGTAAACACTCCAGATCTGTTATGTATTCCAGAAAGGCTTTGCACAAGAGAAAGTACACAGCTGCTAAATCAAAGGTTGAGAAGAAAAAGAAGGAGAAAGTTCTTGCCCTGATCACCAGTCAGTGGTGATAAGAATTGAGGTAGCTGGGTGATTAAGCTTTGAAAAATGCCTAGATACTATCCTGCTGAAGGATGTGCCTTGAAAGCTCTGGAGCCACGGCAAGAAACCCTTCAGTCAGCATGTGAGGAAACTTCGAACTAGCATTACTACCGGCACCATTTTGTTCATCCTCACTGAGCTACACAGAGGCAAGAGAGTGGTCTTCCTGAAGCAGTTGGCCAGTGGTTTGTTACTTGTGACTGGGCCGCTTAGCCTTAATTGTGTTCCTCTATGAAGAACATACCAGAAATTTGTCTTTGTCACCTCTACAAAAATTATCAGTAACGTGAAAATCCCCAAGCACCTCCCTGATGCTTACTTCAAGAAGAAGCTGTGGAAACGCAAACACTAGGAGGGTGAGATATTCAATACCAAGAAAGAGAGATACCAGATTTCAGAGCAGCACAAGATGGATCAGTAAGCTGTAGACTCACAGATTTTAGCAAAAAATCAAACCTGTTCCTCAGGTCCAGGGCTACCTGTGATGCATTGCTCTGACAAATGGAATTTATCTTCATAAATCAGTGTTCTAAATTTCTTACTAAGAAATTAAATAACTGATACATTACAAAAGAAAGAAAGAAAATGAGGAGACACTTGAACAAGATACAACCCCAGGCATCTAATTCGCTGAACGCAAAATGAGGTGAGAAAATCCAAATGCCACCTACTTGTTCTCTCTGAAGTTGTAACAGCAAAGCAATTGAATGAGGCTCTAGAAACAATCCAATCAGATATAATTTCTCAGGTAACTATGGAGATAGTGTTCATAAAGAAAACTATTCTTAGTGACTGTAGCACAAATACAGATCAAAAATAAAGGAGCCTGAAAATTTAGGGAAGCCATAAATGCTCAGCATAGGTAAGAAATGGAATCTTTAAGGCAGCTTCAAGCAGATATATCCAAGAGAATAAAATTTCCTTTGAAAGTATCCGCAGTATATTAAGCCAATGTGAGGACAGGATCTTATACATAAATGGCAGGCTTGTGAGCAGCAATCATGAAAAGAAAAATTTCTTAAATACAGCAAAGGGCCAGGCAAAGAAGAATGGCAGAGAACTTCCCTGGAAGAGAAAAAGAATTTGACATACACTTAGTGAAGCATATAGAAATCTAATTAGCCATGACCAAAGAACCTACAGCTAGGCATATCTTAGGCAAGATTCCAGAAATTCAGCATAAGAACAGAATTGTTTAAAAGCTTTTAAGGAAAAGAAACAGGTCACCTATAAATGAAAGCCCATCAAAATCATAGCTCACTTCTCAACACAAACCCCCAAATCAAAGAGAGTCTGGAATATTTCAAGTTCTTAAATCCAGATTGATTTCTCAAAACTGATTGCTCAAAACTGATGCAGAAATAAGATACTTTCATAACAAAGAACATCTGAGGGAATTCATGATGACCAAACTGCAAAATGTTTTGAAGAACATTCCAAGAGGTAACAAGAACTAAAGCATTGTGACCCTCAACAGACACAATCCACAAGGCAAAGCAAACAATTAAGCAGAGAGTACAGACAAAGTAATAGAGGGAGAGCCAACAACAGGGAAATAACATGACAATGATAAATCAATACATAGCAGTTATAACCATCAAAGTTAATGGTCTCAACTCACTAACCAAAAGAACACAGACTAAAAGACTTTATCGAGAAGATCCAGCAATATACTGCATACAAGCAACATTTACTTCAAAAGGAAATTCTTAAATGAAATAAATTCATAGTTTGAAAGAATGAAAAACAATACTCCAGGTGATAAGAACTCAGAAAAAAAATGAGGACTGGCTATTCTACTCACAGCAAAAGCAAGTTTCAAGCCAAGACTGATTGAAAGAGACAAAAACGTCATTAAATTCTGGTAAGGAGAACAATCCAAGAGGAAGGGATAACAATCATAAATATATAAACAAATACTAGTGCACCCAGCTATATAAAACACATATTAATGAGTGTGAAAAATCAAATGAGCACTAATGCAGTTGTATTGGGGGGGTCACAAAAAGACACATGAACTAGACAAAAAAAAATCAACAATGAAATATAAGAACTCTACTAAACTTTTAAACAAATGGACTCGATAGATGTCTACAGAGTATTCTAGCACACAACATTAGAATATGATTTCTTCTCTGCTGTACATGGAACATTCTTCAAAACAGACCACTTTCTAGCTCATAGAACATGTGTAAGTAAACACAAAGGAATCAAAATTATCCCATGCATATTATCAGGCCATAGTGCAATAAAATTGGAAAACAATGGCCGAAGAACTTCATAAATGCATGGAAATTAAATAGCACCCCTAAGCAATCAAGGAGTCACAGATGAAATTAAAGAAGGAAATATACAGTTTCTACAATTAAATTACAATGACAACACTTCGCACTTGAACTTATAGAACACAATAAAAGCAGTCCTAAGAGGGAAGTTTATAGCAGTGAACATCCATGTCAGAAAACAAAGCAAGCACAAATAAACAACATAATAGTGAACCTCAAACTTATAGAAAAGGATCAAGCTAATCGAAAAGCTCATACAAAGGAGTAAATAATAAAAATAAGAGTATAATTTAACACATTGGAGACTAAAAAGCAATAATTGGAGACTAATATTAATAACCGTTATTATTATACCATGAATCAAAGAGTTGGTTCTTTGAAATATTAAATAAAATCAACAAACCTTCATCCAATCTTAACCAAAAAAGGAAAGAAAAGACTCAAACCCATGCAACTAGGAATGAAAAGGGTGAAATCCCAAAGGATCTTGAAGAAATTTAGAAGATCATCTATACCTGCTTTAAAAACTTGTTTTCTAATAAGATGGAAATTTTAGAAGAGATAGAAAGATTTCCAGATATATTTGAACTCCCACAGCTAAATCAAGAAGATATAAAAAATCTTAAATAAACCAACATAAATCAATGAAATTGAAGATATAACTTAAAATATACCAACAAAGAAAAGCCCAGACCCTGATGTATTTACTGCTAAATTTAGTAAATACAAATTTAGATAGGACCTAACATCACTACTTCTCAAGTTTTTAATGAAATTTAAAAGGAAGAAATACCCCCAAGTTCATTTCTAGAAGCAATGACTAATCTGATTCTAAAATCAGAGAAGGACCCAACTAAGAAAGAGAACTACAGGCCAATCTCCCTCATGATTACAGATCCAAAAGTCCTCAGTAAGATACTGACAAACAGAATACAGAAAATCACCAAGATTATACACCATGACTAAGTGGGATCTATCCAAGGGGTGCAGGGATCAAAGTTTCAACATACATAAATCAATATATGTAATAAACCATATTAACAGAGTCAAGGACAAATACTATATGATTATCTCAATACATGCAAAAACAACACATTTAACGAAGTCCAACACTCATTTGTGATAAAAACAAACAAATAAATAAATAAATAAAATCTACAGAAAATTGAAGTAGTCTACAGCCATATCACCCTTAATGCACCCGATCTCATCAGAAAATTGGGATAGATAATCTTTATCTCAGTCTGATTAAAAACCATCTATGACAAACCAATAGCCAACATCTTACACAAATGGAACAAAACTGAAAGGTTTTTCTTTAAAATCAGGAACAAGTCAAGGATGTCCAATGTCTCCCTTCTTATTCATATAATCCTGGAAAATTTGACCAGAACAATTAGACAAAAGAAAGAAATAAAATGGATAATGATAGGAAAGCAAAAAGTTAAATTCTCATTTCTTGCACATGACCTGATATTCTACATAGAAGACTACCAAAACTTCACTAAAGTGCTGCAAGATTTAACAAGCTAATTCAGCAACATAGGTAGATACAAAGTCAGCACCCAAAATTAAACGGCTTTCTTGTACATGAATAACAAACTCATTAAGGGAGAAATATGAAAATAATATCTTTTGCATAAAAAAACAAAAGAAACACCACACTGTCACTCTAACAAAGAATGTAAAGGGCCTATACATTGAAAACTATACTACTCTGAAAAAGAAGATTGAGATGGATAATAGAAAATAGAAAGATAACCCTTGCTCTTGGATAGGAAGGATCAATATAGTAAACATGGTTATATTTCAAAAACTGTAACAGATTTAATGCAATTCCCATCAAAATTTCAACAACACACCTCACAGAATTACAGAAAATATTCCTAAAATTCATTTGGAACCAAAAGAGACCCAGAATAGCAAAAGAAGTTCTGGTCAACAAAGGCAAGGCAGGGAGAGTCACAATCCCTGACTTGAAATTATCCTATAAAGCTACTATAATAAAAACATCATGATACTAAGAAAGAAAGAAAGAAAGAAAGAAAGAAAGAAAGAAAGAAAGAAAGAAAGAAAGAAAGAAAGAAAGAAAGAAAGAAAGAAAGAAAGAAAGAAAGAAAGAAAACAGACCTAAAGATCAATTGAACAGATTAGAAGATACAGAAAAAACTCCAGACACACCCAACCACCTTGTCTTCAACAAATGTTCAAACATATTCACTGGCTCTTTAATAAATGATATAAGAAAAACTGGTCCTGCACATGCCAAAGATTAAAATTGAACCTATACCTTTCACCATGCACTAAACTGAATTCAAAGTGGATCAGAGATATAAATATTAAAACAGAAATATTAAATGTGCTGTAAGATAGAATAGATAAAACCCTTAAAAACATTAATGTAGGCAGACTTTATGAATACAACTCCAATTTCACAGCAACTTTCACAAGGAATTAACAACTGTGGTTTTATCTTATTAAACAGCTTTTGTTCAGCAAGAGAAATAACTTACAAAATGAGGAGATAGCCCACAATGTGGAGGAAAAATCAAAAACACACCAAGAACTCCAATCAGGCCTCCCCACTCTGAAGACTTAATCCAAAAATGGGTATCTGAGATGAATACTCACTCATTAGAGGAAGAAATAAAAACAGCAAATAAATATAAGGAAAAATCTTCAACATAATTGGTTGTTTGAGAGATACAATTAAAACAACTCTGAGATTCCACCTCACCCAAGAAAAACTGGCTGTTATCATGAAGTCAATCAGTGACAAGTGTTGGAGGGGCTGTGAGGAAGGAGAGAGGCACACTTGTCCCCTAGTGGTGGGAGGGTAGACTGGGGTTGCTGTTATGGAAATCAGTATGGAGATTCCTCTAAAAGCCAGGATTTGAGCTCCCATTTGACTCAGCTCTTTTCTTTCTAGGTGTCTACCCGAAAGAACCAAAAATATCATACCACAGTGGTATATGTGCACCTGCATTTATAGCAGCACAATTTCTAAAAGCTAGAACTTGTAAAAACCATGCCATGAACTGAGGAACGGATTTAAAAAGTTGTGGTCCCTCTAAACAAGAGAGTACTATTCAGCTATTAAAAAGGATAAACTGGAGACTTTTATGGGTTAATGGATGCAACTTGACGTATACTCTTAAGTGAAATAAGTCAAATGCACATGTGCAAACATCATATTGTCTCCCTAGTGTGGCAAACTGAAAGAACAAATAAGATCCAAAATGTACAATACATATTTCAAAATGGGAGAAATTTCAAAAGGAAAGAGAAACTAGGATGGAAGAATGCGGAAAAGAAATATACATGTGTCAACCTGAGAAGCTTAGACGTTTAATTTAGTGACCCAACAGAGAAACAGAATTCTTAGTTGGTAAACATCCTCCTCCTGTGCAAGAGCAGGGCCTGGACACTGTGTGAGTTCTACATCTCGTCGCATCATAGCTTGTTTGTAATATAAGGAGGGGAGAGAGGCTGGCCAGAAACTTCAGCTGCTGCCCTTCCCTTTGTGCTTTGCTGTTTTCTGCTGCCATGAGTTGCTGCCCTTTGCCATGTGCCGCTCTGCCTGGGAGCCAGCCAAGTACAGACTGAAACTTCCACAAACTGTGAGCTAAAAAAACTTTTCCTTCCTTCATTTTACATGTTGGGTATTTTGTCCTAGCAACAAATGAAAAGTAATTGATACTACAACCATATGTAATTGCAGTGTATTAACCAGTATTGCCTTCCTATTTCTTGTTTTGAAATTTGGGGATTTTTTCCTCTTAAAAAAAAAAAAAAAAAGAATACCGTTTGATTCAACAGAGAATAATAATGGTATACTCATATTGTAAATGCTATCCTGACTTGTATACATAGGTGGAAGCAGATAGATTAAGGCTTGGGAAAAGAGGGTCGATTCATAAGGTTCAGAGCCATAGTAAAATACAATATCCCGAGTGCTAAAGCAAGAAATGGAAGCATCCATTATTCATCTATGCAGAGGTGGACGCCGATAAAACAGCTAAGAGTAGAAAGTGTTTCCCTCTGAGAAAAGTGAGGTACAGACAAAGAAAGAGCAGAGGAGTGGTCAGCCAGATAGCTCAGTGGACTAAAGCATGTACTTAGGCAGGTGTAGGGGCTGGGGTTCAATCCCCTGCATGCAGTGCCAGCCCTATCCCTGGGACACACTGAAATGGCGATTGAGGCTGGGCATAGTGGCATATGCCTGTAATCCCAGCATTTGGGAGGCTGAAAAATAGGAGGATCACAAGTCCAATCTGTGTAGTGAGACCTTATAGACCCTGTACTAAATTAAAAAAGAAAAAGAAAAAGCAGAGTAGGGATTTTTTTTATTTAATCAGAAATCTTATAAATTGTTTGGTTTCTCATTTCGAAGAATATGTTCCCTTGATTAATACTTTATAAGTCCGTGTTAATTTAGGACGCCCTGATTAAAAGAATCCCCCTGCTACTAAGGAGGACAAAATACAACCTGTACTGAAACTTGCATTGAGAACTTTTTTCTCATTAATTTTATTGAAAATCAATAATTATATAGCATATTAAAAATTGTAGCAAATACTGAAATATGAAAGATATAAGATATAGACAGTGAATTTTGGAGAAATATTTCTGAAATGAATACATAGCATGAGATTAATAATAGATTGCACATTATAAATAAATTATTCACAAACTTAAATGAATATAACAATAAAAATTGTCCAAAATAAAAATGAAGAATTTACAGATCAGTCATATAACAGTTCACTCTGTGCCAAATTCAAGAAACTTATATTCATATAATTAGAATTCTCAAAGTAGAAAGTGGTAGACAATAAATATTTAAAGATTTAAAATTTCTGAATTTAGTTGAAATTATAGCACATTTCCAAGAAAAATCAACCTTTTTCAAAGGAAATTTCAATAAAATCATACCAAGATACACAAAAATGAAATTGTCTAAAACTAATTATACAGAAAGACAGCATTAAAGCGTATACCTAAAAAAAAATATTAGCTATGGAAGAACACAATTAAATAGCATTTTATTCCACATTAGAAAAGAAAAAGAGCAAGTGTGTAAGAAACTAGACTAACCAACTCAAAGGACTGAAAGAAAAAAATCTGTCCTCACTGAATTTTATGCTTAGCAAACATAACTTTGAAAACTAAAAGTAAAATATTTTCCAGTTATACAAACTCAAAATATTCTAATAACTCCAGACACGAAATGATATTTTCTCCTACCATTAGAAACTTCAAAAAGTATATTTACATTTTTCATTGACTTTATATTACTTCTTCCTTCTCTTTTACACACACACACGCACACACACACACACAAACTCACGTGAAAAAATATGTATATAACCCGACATAAGATTGATACTGTTTTGTAGAAATCTTCAATGGCCTTTTAAATGGGTTCATCTAATATATCTTCCATAATCCTGTATTACTACCATTTTGAGAGCTCCTTATTCTTCATTCAGGACCATACAGCAACTTCTCTTGCTTTCTGGATTATGCTTTTTGTTATTTTCTATGTGCTATTTCTGGAGTTATGAGAACTTTGTCATTCTTGAAATTTCTATATAATACCAGCTTTCCAAAACAAATTATTTGTAAGTAACAACTTGACATCAGACTTTTTAACAATGACAATGCTTATGTATTATGGTTTGTTTGTTTCTTTTCTGTATATTGAGAGCTTCAAAGTTCTAAGCAAAAATGTAGACTTAGATCTTTACATGTGAGTGATGGTTTAGCTGATGTCCAAGGAAGAAAAGACCCACACCCAGTGGGGGATTTCATGAAAAGTCCCTTTATTACACTTGTCTCAAAGTGTCAACAAAACATAGTGGAAAAAACAAGAAATATGCAGTATCCCCAGGTATAGGCACATGGGCCTTTCTACTCCTTGCTGTGAAGGTTCATGAAACAAAAGAGTTATTAAGAGAACCCAGAAAAGTTTGGAAAGAGGAGATTTATAGGATAGATTAGGCCTTAGCACTTGGAAAATTCTTTTTGTGCAAGAAGCAATATTTCAATAATCTAAGATTGTCTACTCCTGTAAGAATCTATTCATAATAATTGGTTTTAAAAGAACATTTACATAATATGATAAATGTCATTCATTATCTGTGGGTTGAATCTATAAACCAAAGCATGGAAGACTTAGTTATAGTTTATTTTTAAATCAAGTTTTGACATTTACAATCTTTTTATGTAACTATAATTAACAGATTGGGTAGAAGAGGTAAGACATTGTTAAGTTTGTGAATTCTTCATCTTTTCCAGCAAAAACAATAAATCTTATCCAAATACTCATTCCTTTATTTCTTGATTTAGAGTTGTGACACAAACAATGGAATTAACAGTATGTCATTGCCTCTTTCTTGGTAGTGGAACTGGAGCTTAGGAATGTTTGAAATTCACATTGTTTGTGTCCTGTGCATTGTTTGAATAGTAAGCTAGTGTTTGCACATCACAAAAGCCATCTTCTGTAGGAATCCCAGCAAGAACAGCAGGTGGATGTCTGAGAAATGCGTGCAGGTGGCAGAGGCATTCCAGCAAACCAAGCCAGGCATGGGTAACTTTATCTGTTTGGTGTCACCAAACACTACTGTAATGTTTTTAAGTTTTCCCAATTCCTTTCTCATTAGTGTTAAAGCTTCAGGCAGCGGAAGCAGAGGAAGACCAAATCTCTCAGTTGCCCTCTGTAAAGGTGACCACTTGACTCAATGACAAGGCTGAGTTTAAAGTGTTAGGATATTTTATGATTCACACCTAATGGAGTCACGGCTCAAACGAGAACTGATTTTGTGTTTTTGTGTTTCTTATTAAAAGCTACACCTCTCTTTCCACCTAAGAGAGGTGCTTAGACAGAGAAAATGAGTGAAAATGAAGGGAGGGGCAAATTGAACAGTAGAGAGGGCCAGGTCCTGAATGACTTCTATGAGGAAGCAATTTAGTCCCAGATGATAATGCAGCAAATCTGGGGATGACCTCCCCACCCCTCCTGAGCGTCTAAGCCCAGCAGGCCAGGAAGCCAGCACCTGGAGTCACTGCCCATGGTAGTGGTGTGTGTGTCAGTTTCTTCACACACAGTTCATGAACTTAGGGCCCCCTAATTTGCTGCAAAGTAAAAATGTTATTGATGCATGACTTAAACAAAATCTGACTCAAAACTCACAACTAGCCATGGTGAAAAGCACTGAATTTCAACTAGGAAAGTGCTAATTGCCTGTCAGCTACCATCTTGCCTGAGGATACTTCCTGCTATGAGGAGGTCCAGTTTTGAGGCATTTTTAAAAACAAAAGTTTATTTTTCTTTCATAATGAGTATTCTATTGACAAGCCCAACACTGATTTCAGGGGCCCAGGCATGCTCATGTAGCTGTCTTTAAAATATTTGGTTGTGTCCACAATATCCAATTTGTTATAACAAGATGGCTTGCAGGAAGTTCCTGTGAGTTAGAGGCAGAATGGATGGGGAAGGAGAAAGGAAGAGTGGTGCTTGAGGCTTTGCTGAGGAAAAGAGCTATCTTTGCAGTGCTCCTCAACCTCTCATTTGCCAAACCAAGCCACAGTTCACAACCTTCTTTGCCACACTTCCCTGAATATGGGTTTGGAGAAATCATGATTTATTAGCTGGAGTAAGACTACTCTCAAGATAGAACCCCACCTGATCCATGGAAACCAGGAGCTCAGTAGAAGGCAGAGGTGTGGAAGGAAGCCCTCTGTGTGCTGTAGCTAACTACATCAGATGAGAAAATACTTCACCACTTGAAAATTCCTTACAGATGGGCTGGGGAGAAAGCTCAGCAGTCTAAGCACCTATCTGGCAAGTGCAAGGACCTGAGCTCAGTCCCTTGTACCAAATACCATGATGGCCCTACACTAAGCTGGCCACCAAAATTGTGCACAGACTGTAGTCCCAGCACTGGGAAGGCTGAGACAGGAGGATCACCATGAGTTTGAGCTGCATATGCAAGCCCTGTACCAAATCAATTTAAAAAAATAATTGAAACAGAAAAAGTCTTAAAATGCTGTGTGGGAATTTCTCTACTCTGTTTTCTTTTATGGTTAAGGTTACTCAAATATATCTCTTATGTTGATTTGTCTTAAGCTGCTTATTGAAGTAGAGTGGCATTTGAGAATAGCTCACTGTTAGCTGAGACCTATGTGGGCTCCTTGAGTGAACTGAGAATGGCTTGGGAACAAGATGACAGGAAGGGAAACTGGTGGCAGCTGTCATATAGAGATGAATGCCAGCGAATCCACCTCACTTCCTCCTGACAAGGAGAGGGCTGTACCTATACACTATCAATACTAAGGCCCAACCCTTACACAAAAGGAGAGTAACAATTACACCAGAAAAATATTTGGAATTAGTATTGCTTTGGCAAAAGCAATCACCCAATATTTAAAAGACAAACATGGTGATCACTGTAACTGCCTGCTTACATCTACAACCAGACCAAGAGCATTTTGCTGACAGCGAACCTCTTTCAAAGTCTAAAGGCCATTTGCTATAACTTTATATGTGAGACCAATGATTTCAAAGTTTGAATTGTGAGCTTTCAGAAACCCCATATGTAATATTTTTCATTACATTAACTTGTATGCAAGGAGATATAGGATATTTTATAATGCTGGGTAAGTACAATCTTGCTTTTTGATGGAGTTTCAACAATAGAACTAGTTTATTACACCCTTGAGCAACATCCCTATCTGATACAGTACAGTAATGAGAATTTTAATACTTATTAACCTCATGAATTTTGCAAACTGATAAAATTGAAAGAAGGAACATCTATTGCATCACTGAGACTTCACTCAGTGACTCTGAGTCTAATATATTAAGGTTATTGCTGTTAGCTGCTTGGAAAGTATAAAGAATAATTTTGAACACTTCCTTTTTTTTTTTTTTTTTTTGAAACAAATCTTTCCAATCATAAAGTATCACCCTTTGCATCCAACTTGGAGAGAAAGCCTTACTGAAATTCTTTAAACTAAAAATCCTTCTTCCTTTTCACATAGTAAATTCTCAGCTGGTACATTAGTTTTTTTTAATAAGTATTGTATATAAAGTATTAGCTTGATATTCTCCGTTCACATCCCCATAATAAATTTTATAATTAAGCAATTGAGCCTTAGGTTAAATAACATCTAACATCTAGGGGTTTAGGATTTACCAAGCCTGGATTATCTGCAGCCATCTATCCAACTTAGCTTCCTTTGATAGTATGAAATACATTACTTCTGTCCTGTTCAATATGGTAGCCACCATCTGTATGTGTATATTAAGCACTGGATATGTGGTTACTATGACTAAAAGATGTTTATACTTAGTTCTAATTTATTTAAATTTGAATCACCATATATGATTCTCATGCTGGGCAGCACAAGACCAGCTGTGGCCTCTCTCTATGCCAAAGTCCTTAGACTAGTGAAATAGAAAGATTCTTGGGTAGAAAGTGATCAGTATGAAGGAAAAAAAACCCTAGTGAAGATGGTATATGCTCTCTAGTGACCCAGACGCTTACCCTGAAAGTAGAGGAGCTAGTGAAAAATACTTAATTCCTTTCAAGGTTCCTATTCCGACACAAAAACAGTAAAGAAGACTGCATAGCACTGTAGCAAAAAACAATAGGACTCACGAAAGGAGGGAGAAATGGAGTCCAATTCCAAACACAGTAAAAACAGCAGGGATTTACAATGTGGACCACACAGGGCAGAAGGGCTTGCTGGACAGAAAAGCACT
Source organism: Ctenomys sociabilis (assembly GCA_004027165.1). NCBI lineage: Eukaryota > Metazoa > Chordata > Mammalia > Rodentia > Ctenomyidae > Ctenomys > Ctenomys sociabilis. The sequence goes on from PVKA01005286.1 coordinate 25,868, forward strand.
AGAAGAAGACATCACAAAGAGAGGCATTTTTGCTAAACTGAGCAAGACTCCTGAAGAGGAGAGGTGCACAGTGATCAGCTGGGGGCTTTGGGATGAGGAGTGGGGTCACCTGTTTGGGGGACAGTACCAACCTTTCCACAACTGACCCAGACAGACCAAAGACAATGGCCAAGGTCACAGCCTGGTCACAGAGAAGCCTCAGAATAGCCCAACTGGATTTTAATGGAGGAGAAAGCCTTCATCACAGTGGCCACATCAGGTGATCAATGCTATGGCCCTCCCTGGACTCCTGGAGGGCAGGCAACAGGGTGTCCAGAACTCTTCCTTTCCATCAGCAACATGAATAGGGATCTACAAATCCTTCGTGACACTCCTTCCTCTCAGCCCCACCCAGAGAAGGGTCCCCAGGAATAAGCCCAGAGGGGCTGCTGGACAGGGAGAAGATATCATGGATGTCTCTTGTCCCCAGGACAGGACTCTTGGCCGCAATGTGCTTGCCCTCCCCCTCTCTTCTTTGCCATGCATCTATTCCTTTCTGGCAGCAATGGGTTCTTACAAATTTAGGATATGACTTCTTCTCAGAAGGAATTCAGTGTCCTCATGAGGAAGGAACAGAATTAATAGTGTCATGGAAAGGTGGCCAAGCCAAGTGAGAAAGCATCCATTCCCATGGCTACTGTGAGGACTCAGCCAAGGGAGTGTCACAGCAGTTCTGGACCTGGGAAGCTTCTGTTCCCCCTTCTGGGGGAGCCTCGTAAGGCTGAACTTCTACAGTATCTTTCTTCTCCCTTGGCAGTAGCCCATCATTTCACCCTTGTGTTACCCCAGCACCTACTAGAGGTCAGATGAAAAATGCTCTGGGGAATGCAAAGCTTATCTTTACAAAAATGTGGGAGGGGTTGAGATTCTCAAACCTCAGCAGACTTTGCCCTCCCCACCTCTTGGGGTAACATCGTGCAGCAGGAGCCCTGATTGAAGGAGACCTGTCCTCCCTCTCAGGCCTCTTAGCAAACCTCTCAATTGTCTCTTTTATCACCAGCTGGGTGTCCATGGGCTTCAGAAGGAGCTGTCCTTCTAGAGCTTCCTTGTCTCAGATATTAAGATCCTGAAAGTTCCTAGTCACATGCACTGGTTCATTTTAAAAAGGAAGACAAGCCACCCTCATTTTACATTCCCCTGTAGAATCAGCCTCCCTGCTCAAGGTCAGAGATTAATAGATGGAATATTCATCTCCCGCAGCAAATATTCATAAACATGAACTCTCCTAGGGTACATGAAGCTTTCCACAGAGCTGTTCAGAATACATCGTGATAACTAGTTTATACCAAAGCTAAGGTGGTGAGGATAAAGGAAATATTCAAAGCTGCATTTAAATCTAAACTCTTTAGAGGCTGCTACATACTTCGAGTAGATTAAAAAAAAAATACTTTGGTTTAATTGTGAATAATACTGTGGTAGTATTGTAAATATGGAGTAGGGGAGAAGGAAAGCTGTAGTTTAGAACCAGACCCATAATGAAATAGTTCTGTGTCCTTGTTTTGTTCCAACACTGAAACAGGCGGTCAGAAAAACACTGTAGAAACCCTGAGCAAGATAATAGGATTTCTCTTAATTTGATTTGCTGTGGAGAATGCTGGCCTATTTAATACATCCGTGTGGAGTTGCTGTTTATGTTTTGGTTTCTCATTAGCATAGTCATTCTGAAGGCTCTCTCTGACTTCCCCTCCCATATAAATCTAATTTGGCCTTGAGGAGGGTTATTAGAGCAGCACGCTGAGCACAAACAAAGGGCAGTGCCTGCTGTATGGCGGGCAGGAGAAATGCTTCTGGGGCTGGGGGCCCAGGCCAGCAGCCAGGCTGCACTTTGAGCTGAGAAGTGGGAGAGACAGAGCCCTCAAAACAACTCCTACCTCACCCCAGCCCCGTTACCTGCCCAAGGCAATTTCATAATAAAGAAGGGATGATACTGAGAGGCTACAAAAGCTATAAAGAAAAGATTTAAAATTGATTTTGAAAGTTCCTAAACTAGGCCATAGAATGGATGGTATGTGTTGAAGTAAATACTTAGTCTCCCTCCTAAAACTGCCTGTAAAGAGTGACATTTCAATTTTCCCTGGCTTTGGGGAGTTTGATTTTATTTTTTAACAGCTCTACAACTCAGCCTTTGAGAAGCACCTTCTAACAGTGATAATAAAGTATCCAGAGTGCGGATATGGACAACATGGATAAAGAGGCACTAATCCTTATTCTCAGTGAAAAATAGTCAGAAGGCAGATTCTCTCCCAAAGGGGGAGAAAGAAGAATGCTAAACATGACTAGCGGTGACCTATTTTTCACCAAGCCATTGGGGCTCAGCTACATTTTCACTAAATTGTTGTTCCCAGGGAATAGCAGAGGACCTCAAATTCTTTTTAATGGCACTGAAGTACAAACCTCCAGTTCTGCGATGGCTCTAAAGAAAAGAGATAACACAGGTATTGCAGGATCTGAGGTTCTGACAGCACTGAGCTGGAAGACGCACCCTAGGACCTGCGTGTGCAGCTGGCAATTTGTCCTAAGCAGGTTCGGCACCCTTTCTGATATTGGAATACCTCTAGGGCTCAGAGAGTGCTGGTCACAAAGGCCCTTATTCAAAAACTCTCCCGTGCTGTGGGTGAAGAATGTTGGTGATAGCCAGAGTGACAATTATGGCTCCCCCAGAGCACACTGGAAAGTCTCTAGGATTTTGACTTTGAAAAGCACATTTCTGCCACACGCTGAACATTCCACCCAATGGGTATAATATGATTCATTTAACCATTTCTCTAACATGAACCTGTAGGTTGATTTCATTGTTTGGTAATACCTATAATTTTATAATAAGTTATCTACCCATATATCTTTACATTGCCATAAATTTCCCTCAAAATATTACACCTGGATTGTGTTTGCAGCCACTGCTGGGCTGCTATGGCTCTCCAACACCAGTGCCACCATTCACTTGCCAGGTTTCAGCCAAAGGAGAGGGTGTAAGGGGGTTCGTGTCTTGTACCAAAACTACTGCCTACAAATATATAGGAGGTAAAGCTCCCAGTACACAACTGACTGCAAAAGTCACTTTGAAAGAGTGCGCCCTCTGCTGGAGGGGTGAGGAAACCTCATCGTTCTGGATTAGACGTTTTCAATAGTCTACTGAACTTATTCACAAACTTCCTCTCCAGCACCTGGTTCCAGAAACTGCTCAGGACTTCAAAACAGATCTGTGCTTCCAGAGCACAGCTACCAGTGCTTTCCAGGACGCAAGTGAGGCATATCTGGTTGGCCTGTTTGAAGACACCACCTTGTGTGCCATCCACATCAAACGTGTAACAATTACGGCCAAAGATATCCAACTAGCGTGCCACATATGTGGAGAACACGCTTAAGAGTCTACTGTGGTGGGAAACACTAGACTCAAAAAGTTTTTTCTCTTCCTCTTAACAGTAGTTCTGAATTTTAGACGTCTTTTCATGGGGTCCAAAGGACAAAACTGCAAGTGGAAATTAAGGGGCAGAAATCAGGCATTGGCAATTTTTCCATTGTCAATTGTATTTCAAAATTTTAATATTCATGCAGGGCTATAAAGCATTTATGTGAGTCAAAGTGTTTCACTGAGCCTTCTGCCGCATTCTTGGGACCCTTTACACTCAGCTCTCTTGGGAAATGTCCACCCCTCCCATCCAGCCCAAGCTCAGGCCTCTATATTTCTTTGACTCTGCTTCATGTAATCTATTTCTTTCCTGTATTTCTCATTCAAGGAATCTATCACTTTTCTAATCTCCTCTACTTTTTTTTAAATGAATGTCTTCTTTAGAAGCAGCTATTAATTCTTTTAAGGCAGAGTATATTTCAGAAAAAGGAACAGGCAGCAACCCTAATTTCAGACAGTCTCAACTTCAAACCAAGAATGATCAAATGAAATAAATAACATCACTGTATACTGGATAGGGGGAAAATTCAAGAGAAGAGGTAACACTCACAAATATGTATGCAACAAATATGGGAGGACCCAACTATATAAGACAAATCTTCATGGACATGAAAAAATCTAGTATCCATTACCATAACCTTAACAGAGGACCTCAGCATGCTCTTATCTCAAAAAGAGAGGTCAACCAGACAAAAAGTTAGCAAAGAAGTAGAAGAACTGAAATAGAGTTTGGAACACATGGACTTGGTGGACACTTACAGAGTATTCTACCCAAACACAGCTCAATACACAATTTTTCAGCTGCACATGGGTCATTTTCTAAAATAGACAACATACTAGTCCACAGGTCATGCTTAAATATATGCAAGAAAACAGAAATTATGCCATGCATATTATCTAAGCACAGTGCAATGAAACTGGAAAAAAAGACAAAAGAAACCAGAAAAACCCACTAATTACATGGAAATTAAACAACACCCTACTCAGCAATCAATGAGTCATACATGAAATTAAATAAGAATTTCAACAAAATCTACAATTCAATGAAAATTCAACCACAAATTATGAGAATTTATGGGATGCAATGAAAGCAGTTCTCAGAAGGAAATTCATAGCTATAAACTAGTAGGAAAACAGAATGGGAACAAATAAACACCCTAATGCTGCACTTCCAACGTCTAGAAAAAGAAGAGAAAACCAAATCCAGAGCCCGAAGATGGGAAGAAATCATAAAGATTATAGCAGAAATTAACTTAATTCAGATGAAGAAAACAGTGTGAAGAATAAACAAATCAAAAGCTGGTTCATTGAAAGACTAAAGAAAGTCAATAAACCCCTAGATAACCTCATCAAAAAGAGGAAAGAAAAAATTCAAATATAAGCAATAAGCAAAGAAAAGATGTAATCACCGCAGACCCAGTGGAAATTCTCAAAGTCATATCAATAACTTTGAGAATCTTTACACTCACAGAATATAAGACACAGGTGCAATGGACAGATTCCTAGAAAGGTACAAATTACCAAAACTGAATCAAAAAGATAGAACAACTCTCAATAGCCCAATAACAGCCAATGAAACGTGAAATATAATAAAAATCCTGCCGAAAAAGAAAAGTCTGGGTCTTCATTCATTCACAGGTGAGTTGTACAAGAAATTCACAGAAGATATAATCCCTACACTCCTCAAATTCTACAGCGAAATTGAAAAGGAAACAGTCTTCCCAAAATCATTCCTGGAGGCAAGTATTATACTGATATTCAAACCAGGGAGAGACACAACTAAAACAGAGAACTACAGGCAAATCTCCCTCATGAACATAGATGCAAAAATCCTCAGTAAAATCCTAGCAAATAGAATATAGCAAATCATACACCATGACCAGGTAAAATTCATCCCAGGGATGCAAAGATGGTTCAATATTGGAAAATCTATAAATATAATGTACTATATTAACTGACTGAAATCTAAAAGCCACATGATCATCTTAATTGATACAGAAAAAGCTTTTGACAAAGTCCAATACTCATTCATTTCAAAGTCCTGCAGAAAATTGGAATACAAGGCCTCTACTTCAATTTGATAAAAGCCATCTATGACAACTCAACTGCTAATATAATTCTAAATGAAGAAAAATGAAATCTTTTGCTCTCAGATCTGGTACAAGACAAAGAATTCCTCTATCACCCTTCCTATTCAATATTGTTTTGGAATCATTAGCTACAAATATTAGACAAGAGAATAAAAAGAATAAGAATAGGTAAAGAAGAAATTATATTATCACTATCTGCATATGACATGATACTTTACTTGGAAGTCCCAAAAAATTCCACCAAGAAACTACTAGAACTGATGGGGAAACTCAGTAGCATAGCAAGATACAAAGGCAATACTCAAAAGTCAATAGCATTCCTCTACACAGATAACAAACACACTGAGAAGGAAACAATAGAAACAATACCTTTTACAATAGCACTGCAGAAAATGAAATACCTTAGAATTCACTTACCCACAAAAGTCAAAGATCTTTTCATGGAAAATTACAGTACCCTAAGAAAAGAGATCGTAGAGAATTTCAGAAAATAGAAAGATATTCCATACTCCTGGATAGAAAGAACCAACATCATGAAGATGGCTATACTCCCAAAATTGTTGTACAGATTTAAAGCAATCCCTATCAAACTGCCACCAACATTCCTCCCAGACATAAAGAAATTGTTCCTAAAATTTATTTGAAACCAGAAAAGACCTAGAATAACAATGGCAATCCTGGCCAAGAAAGACAAGACAGGAAGCATTACAATTCCTGACTTGCAATTATACTACAAAGCTACTGTGATAAAATCAACATGGTACTGGCAACGAAATAGACCTGAGTATCAATGGAATAGATTAGAAGATGAAAAGACCTCTGCGAACACATTCAGTCAGCCACCTGATCTTCACCAAAGGGTCCAAACACTCTTACTGGAGAAAAGATAGCCTCTTTAACAAATGGTGCTGGAAAAAGTGGCTGTCCACATGCCAAAAACTAAATCTTGACCCAAGTCTATCACCATGCACTAAGCTAAAGTCAAAATGGATTAAAGATCTAAATATTAAAATAGAAATACTCAATCTCCTAGAAGAGAAAGTAAGAGGAACTCTTGAAGATGTAGGGGTAGGCAAACACTTCATGAACAAAAATGAAATCGCATGGGTAATACTTGAAAGAATTAACAACTGGGACCAACTTTTATTGAGAAGTTTTTCACATCACAGGAAATTATCAACAAAGTGAAAACATAACCCACAAATTTCGAAAACATCTTAACTAATAAGCACTCAGACAAACGTCTGCTCACTAGAATGTATAAAGAACTAGGGCCCTCATATTAAAGACCCTGTCCAGAAATGGGAACCTGAGATGAGCACACACTTCTCAGGTGACGAGATTAAGGAAGCAAATAAATGTAAGAAAAAATGCTCCACATCACTTGCCATCCGTGAAATGCAAGTTAAAACAATACTGAGATACCATCTCAATCCAGAAAGAATGGCTATCATAAAGAAATCAGCCAACAACAAATGTTGGAGAGGATGTGGGGAAAAGTGAACACTTCTCCACTGCTGGTAGGACTAAAGACTGGTGCAACCACTATGAAGATAAGTGTGGAGACTCCTCACAAAACTAGGACTGGAAATCCCATTCAAGACAGCTATCCCTTTACTGGGAATTTTCCCAGAGTAATTGAAAATGTCATGTCATAGTGATGCTACAAGACTATTCTGCTACAAGGCTGTGTATGGTTAGCTTTCTAAATTTCTGTGTAACAATATGTATATAGTACTATTTTTTAAATTTTTTCCTCATATTCTGTAAGAACTTAAAATTCAATACATCAATACTAGATAGAAAATATCCATTCTACATTATGCCTAAGATGTTTGATATTTAGACAGATGGTTAGGGTAAACTGAACTGCATATGTTGCAGGGTAATAATCAGCTTTTCTGGATGGTTAACAACCTAAGTTTGCAGACCAAAATTTGGAGAAATGGAAGGACTGCAAGGTCAGCCAACATTTTGGTCTTAGCCTTTCAAGGTCAGTGAAGACTCTGGACATTGGAGAACCTGCACTGCAACATTATGTAACTCAGTTGAGCCCCAAATTTTCTGATCAAGGAGATTATGGAATCACAGAGGAATGTGATCGATGATATATAGTGTGCCTAAGGAGAGTCATATGGAGAGAAAACTTTCTCTCAGGCTTTCATAGAGAGCAAATTGGTCTAGCAATAGCCATGACTCATCCACGTGACTGACACTGACAAAGGATTTACACAGTGAAGTACAGGGTTACACGATAAACCCTGAGGGGACTTGACTGACCTCATCAGATACAAAAGTTACATCTTTTATTATATAGGTCTTCCTTTATCTTGGTCTTAACCATCCAACATAAAAGTATAAAAATGAAGTATATAAAATAAAGCCCTATCTGGGTGTGGTGGCCCATGCCTATAATCCTAGCACTTGGGAGGCTGAGGCAGGAGAATTGCTGTGAGTTCGACACCAGCTTGAGCTACAAAGTGAGCTTAAGGCCAGCCTGAACTGCATAGTGAGACCCTGTCTCAAAAACACCAAATAAAATAAAGCCCTAATAATACACTGACCTATAAATGGCTCTAGTCAACAACTTCTTCAGATAACGCACCACTATTGTGGACTGCTGGACTGTGTTGGATTGTTTCGCTGAATTCAAGCACCTATAATACTTGAATGACAATAGAATACCTATCTCTGACAGGACTAAACAAAAAAAAAAAAGATACAAAGGAAGGATCATTCTGTATTTGTATATACAGAATAGTTAGGATAAATATGCAGCTACTTTCACATAATTCTATGTGAAGAAAGATTTGTGCTAATAGTGTTTGCACAGGATATCCTGTCTGCTTCTTGTACTATGGATAAACTTTAGGAAGGCAACAATGTAAAAAGTATTAATTATTGAAACTGTGCTATAATTCAGCCTTAAAAAGAAGATAAGTTTAGAGCTTCATATTCTTAATTCAATGAACAGAGGCATCTGATTTAATAGTGTTTGTAAATAGAATATCATGTCTGCACCTTGCACAACAAATAACCACTAAGAAAACAATATGCAATATATTAATTATTGAATCTGTGCTAATAATTTGATTTGAAACTGTCTCATTGCTATTTGTTCTTCAATAAAATTATGGGAAAAAATAAAAAAAATATATAAAAATATTTCTGGACAATGCCAGAATTTGGATTTCTTTAAAACAAGTGAATTTCTTATTGGCAGCAACTAAATGGTGTTTGTAGCAATCATATTTTTCAGTGGATTCCAGCCAGCCACTAGACTTTTCTATCTGAGTTGTCTTCCATGCTAGCATCTGTTTTTAATGTCTTCTGTATGTGTGTGCTATTCCTGTAAGTTTGATATTAAAATACATTAAACTATAAAAAAGATAATACTACACCTGGCTTTAGTCACTTTTATTCCATTTTTCTTGCCACTCTCTGAAGCAGTCCTAGAAATCCTATCTCCTGGGTGTCTTTATTTATACTATCTTGGCTCCCTCCATGTCCTGAATATGTGATTCACCTGTTCATTTTCATGGTCATTTTGACTTTGAAGAAGAGCCAGACATACATAGTTCTGAGCTCAGCAAATAAGGCAATGAGTACACATCTTAATGTTCTTAAGAGTTTTCCTTCCATTGGGTGGCCCTGGGCAGCAGCATTCCCTGAATTATTCATCATACCTCGTAAAGACATGAAGGAAGATCTCCAGAACCGCTTCAGCAATTGGCAAGAATGGTGAGAGAGTATGTTCAGAGCAATGAGGATTGTTTTTAGGTGGATTAAGGGTAGTGTGTCTTTCATTGTAATAAATATTTAATTTAAACATACACTGTATATTTTTACACATTTACAGCTGTCCATATTTCAGCATCCCATCAGATAAGCAAACTCCAAGAAGGCATGAATCTCTTATAAAAATGACAGAGTACTTACACGTAACCTGTGCACACTGCTTCATGAACTTCAATTTGTCTCTAGATTATTGGTAATAAAAATAGTGAAATAAATCAGACCTACATGGGTAAACATCATACTGTCTCCCTAGTGAAGACCCTCGGGAGAGGAGAGTAAATAAAATCTGAAAGGAACAATAGATACTGTGCGAGGGAAAGAAACTGCTGAGAAGGAAGAAACAACTGGGATAAGGGAAAGAAGAAAAGACAAGGAAGAGAGAAAATACGTGTGTGTGTGTGTGTGTGTGTGTGTGTGTGTGTGTGTGTGTGTGTGTGTGCATGTGCACAGGATAGCTTGACTAATTGTATTGCAAATCTTTACCGGTCTATTCAAAGGCACAAAACCAAAAAAAGGGGGATACAAATGAAGGGCCATTTTGTATCTGTATATACAAAATAGTTAGGATAGATATACAGCTACTTTCTCTTAATTCAATGAGAAGAAAGATTTATACTAATGGTGTTTGGACAGGATATCATGTCTGCACCTGTTACTATGAATAACCATTACGAAGAGAATAATATGCAATGTATTAATTACTGAAACTGTCCTACTAATCAGTTTTGAAACTGCCTCATTGCTATTTGTTTCTCAATAAAATTAATCAAAAGGAAAACAGATTTTTAACAAAGAAAATATAAAACTAAAGAAAAAACAAAGGTACATTTAATGCTTAAATTATTTTTTTCAATTTTTTGACCAATTTTGCAAGTTTATACCTGGTAATCTGAACAGCTAATTTCAGGACAACAATAAGCAATCATTGTTGAATTCCTATCATTTTGTTTAGTGAAGTTCTGAATCATGTCTATTGTTTTTAATACTTTTACTCTCTTTAAAAATTGTTTTAAGTTTATTTTAAAGATTTAAAAAAGATGCTATGTCAAGAAATCTGTACTTGTGCTGTTTAGGGGACAGTGACATAGAAAAAGATCTGTACAAATTCAGTACAGATGCAACATTTTCCCAAATACTTTTATTTCCTGATTGGTTGAATTGGCAGGGTGTATTCACAGTCAGGGGGGACAGGGGAGACTTGTTAAGTATTTCTATAGAGTTAATTCCTAGAATTAGAACTGATGATACAATAGTGCATTTGTGTTTTTTTTTTTAAAAAAAAAAAAGGAAAGAAAGCAAAGATTGCTGGATACAGCAGTACAGACCTGCAATTCCAGGAAGATCACAGATTTGAGTCCAGATTGGGCAATTTAAAGATTTGAGAATAATAAAAATAAGAAGGAAAGGGATTGTAGTTCCACGCAGAAATCCTGAGTCTATCTACCTGCCTCCCCTCAAAAAAGATAAGCAAAATTTTATTATGGTATTTTATTTAAGATTTTTATACCTCTTGTCAAAAGTGAAGTTGGTCTAAAGTTGTCCTGTGCAGATAAAAAAAGTTGTATTAGTCTACAAAATGAAAGGAGACATCTATGTGCTCAGAACTGTTTATATGAATAGGAAAATAATCTATTCCATCAAGGTTTTAAAATGTTTGTTTCTGAAACCGTCTGTGTCCCATGATTCTTTAGGAGATCTTTGCCAATGATATTAGTAACTGTTGCAAATTCCAGTTTGCAGTCAGTCTCAGGAGACAAGACAACTTTAAACTAATACCTCACCAAGAATATACCTCAGAAGATGCAGCATCTTTACTGCATCCAGAGAACCAACAGCTGTCCAAGCATGGGGATGCTTGGCACCTCACACATAAGAGTTGTGAGTGGCTGCTCTGGTTGGAGGGAGGGAGAGAAAGAGGGATAGACAGATAGATGGGTGGGTGGGTAGGTGGATGGATGGATGGATGGGTGGGTGGGTGGGTGGGTGATGTGATAGAGGGAGAAAAATTGATATCAGGTGGGTGACCTCCAAGTGATATAGGAAGAATGATCTCCCGACCTGACATGGGAGATCTCTAAAACTGAAGAATGAATTTTAGGAACAAAAGGAGGTTATGAGCAGAATATATTTATTGAGGGAAAGAAAGCTCCTGTCCAAGAGAGAGACCAGAAGGGGACCCAAGCAGGTAGTCTTCAGGAAGCTGTCTCTTCCAGGGATTTTATGGTGTAAAACCATGTGGGACTAAGGTAAAGAATATGGGAACTCACTTAGGTGGATGTGGGGTTGGACAAAACTATGGTCAACCAATGGGATTACAAGCACCATTGCTCAGGTAAAATTGATTAAGCCCAGGACCAAATGGGGAAGCGAGTCACATAGCAAGCCAGCATGAATGTAAAACATGACCTTATCTGGTGACCATCAGCTAATGATTTTTCCTGGCTTTATCAGGGTAATGATCATTCCTGTATGTTAATCTTTAGGGAGGTTAGCATTTGTTTGGTCTTTAGTTCTGCTTATAGCAGTAGCATCCGTCTCTCCCACAGTTGTAAGGTATCTTGTCTTTTGTATTATCTCCTTTGAGGACTGGCCCAAATTTTCTGACAGAGGAGATTATGGGGCCACAGAGGAAAATAATTGACAACTATAGTGTGCCTAAGGAGAGTCACCTAGAGAGTAAAATTCTCTCAGGCTTTCACAGAGAGCAAATTGGTCAAGTAATGGTCGTGACTCATCCATATGGTTGACACTGACAAAAGAACCACAAGGTACTGTATATGGTTCCAGGGTAGATCATGAGGGGATTTGACTGACCTTATCAGATATCAAAAGTTACATTTTTAGTTATATAGGTCTTGATTTAATTTGGTCTTAACCATCCAGCAGAAAAATGTAACCTTGATGTATGAAAAGTAAACCTATATTTATATGCTGAGTTATAAAAGGCTCAAATCAACAACTTCAGACAATTGCCAGTTGTGCTATCAGATATCATTATTATCATAGACTATATTGGGTGAGTTTGCTGAATTCAAGTAGTACAATCTGCCATGAAAAGGTCCTTTAAAGACTTTGCCAAATGCAGCTTTTCTAACAGCAAAGGAACACCCATCTCTGATAAAACAAAACAAAAAATGGGAATATAAATAAAGGACTATTTTGTTGTGAAAAAAAAAATATATATATATATGTATATATGTATATACAAGATAGAATACATATACAGCTACTTTCTCTTAGTTCAATGAGAAGAAAGTCTTGTACTAATATTGTTTAGATAATATATCATGTCTACATCTTGTCCTCTGAATAACTATTACAAAGACAACAATATGCAATGTATTAATTATTGTAACTAACCTACTAACCTGTTCTAAAACTTTTTTATTGCTATTTTGTCATTTTTCTCTTAAAATGAATACAAAATCTAAAAAATTAAAAAGTATGTTTACTTAATCAAGTTTTACAGTAAACTATGTTGCTAATCGCACAAATAATTTATGCTCTTATATTTAAAATACTTTCATGTCCTAGTTTCCAAGAGAAAATATTTTATAATTATACGTTGATTGGTTTTGACAATTTTCCATAAATATTTGAGTTATGTTAAGATATGTCTCTTACTAATATCAAATTTCATCTTATTACCTTTAATATTTATATACTTATGACAATACTAGTTGAAAAACAAAATATTTGCTAAGTTTTTTATCTGACACACTCTTGTACACACTTCAATTTCAGGTTTTGTCATTTAATTCAAAGGTGCTTAAACATCTTTTTTTTCTCTTTATATTTGAGCTTATTATATGTAACTTAGGAATTCCCTTGTAATGATTGTGTTAACTTTTACAACTATACTATTCATGAGCATTTAGATATTGTCTGAGTTTTCCTTCATTATGGCTCCTGGAATCTGAGAAATAAAAAATAGATGACCATGTCCTTCAGAAACTGACTCACATGGAGTAAACAAAGTCTTGTCTTTCTGATGATCTGCACTGTGTCTGTATCCAAAAGACTTGCATATAGAATTCATGATTCAATCATTTTCTTTAGCAATTTCCTTACAATTCTGCTTTTAGTACCTTTTGAGTGTTTCCAGGGAAATAATAAATACAGTAGTTTAAACTTAAGAGATGGCATCTTTAAAGGAGCAAGTTCAGGGGGTCAGCAGGAGACGGGACAACAAAGATGTAGGTAATAGGCTTGTGTGAACCACCACTGTGTGTGTGACGAGAGAAATTAGCAGACAACTTGACAAGGATGAGGTGACTTCTCTGCCAGGTTGGTATGGAGAAAGTGGACCTTCAGACAGTGTTTCCCGGGTTCCTTCCACAGGAATTTCCCCTGTGGGAAGCTGGCCCCATCAGCCTTTTGAGGATGCATCATCCCATTACTCCACAAACTCCAAAGGAGCTGGTTCCCATGTCCCAAATGCAACATCACCTCCAAGACCAGAAATGTGCAGGTGACAATGAGAAACACAGACTACATGGTATCCATTTGTCCCTTTTTTCTGGAACATCTCCAGGCTACCCATATTCTATTTTTAAAAGTCCTCTAAATTGCATGTTCTTATAAAGAATTCAATATCAAATGTCACTGAATGATGCTCTCTGAATTAGATCCAGGATTAGTATTTGCTGTGATTAAAAGTTGTATTCACTCTTGTCAGTTCTGGGACCCACAGTCTTCATAAATCCCTATTAGGACTTTTTGTTTCCCACTTGTAGTTGAGTAAATACATTTTGGTTACTAAGCCACTCTCTGACATGTGTCTTACCAAGTTTCATAATGCATGGGTAGTAAACTTCAAAACTTGTCAAAATTTTATTTGCTTTTGATTGAAGAGTCCCCAGCACATTCTCCAGTGTCATGGCTGAGTTTCTGAGAAGCAGATTATGAGGCAGAAGTTCATATGCATGTGACTCACTAAGAAAACGGCCCCAAGAAATAAAAGAGAGCTGGGGGGGGAGACCAGAATGGTAAAGCAGCAATTAAGAGAAGACCAAAGTGACTTTTGGTGAAACCTGTGGCTGCCTTGCAGAGAGATTAATCTTTAAGCCAATGACCAGAATTGAGACAAGCGAAGTGTGTGTGAAGTTCTCACGCCTCAGTATGAGGTAACATGGCAGCTATGGATTTGACTCATTTGAGCTCCTCCTCAGAAGTATCTCTTCACAGACAATCAGGCTATTAGGTAACTGTGATTTGCCTCACGTGCTTTTTCTAAAAGCACATAGTTCCTCAGTCCTTAAACCTTGACCACATCAATAGTTCTCCCTCAGCATTTCCTGCAGCCCTCCAGCACCCTAAACCAAACTGTATACCTCATAAAGGCTCAGGACTTGGGCTCTTAGTCCATATTGAACTTTGAACATCCTGGTTTTCCTTGTAACTGAAAGATATATCTTGTCTATATTTCATTCTTTTATCATACCTTATTAGGAGACTGGTGGCCCTGGGCCAAGGTCCTGACAATAACCCGTATTCTAGCCAGTGACTGCATAGAACCCTTCATGGGGGTATGGTAGGAAACTGTTGGACTTTCTGGCTGTCTGAGCCTATGTTGGAGCATCTGCAAAGGGCAATTTTCAGAATGAAAATGACAATCATAGGTTGCTGGAAACAGCAACGTATCAAAGCCTGGTAAGAAGGTCTCAGAAACAGCAGGAATCCAAAGGACTTGGGTGGAGCCCTGCCAGTTTCCATCAGTCCACTTCCTCATGATAGATAATTCCACCAGTGCTGTACTTGCTAATGTATTCCTGGTGCTTTTCAGCCAACAGAGATAGACAGCATATAGGTTCATGAGACAATGCACTCCTATTTCCGATGGCTCTCTTGCAGGAGTGAGGAGTAGGTGCAGCTCTACCAGCACCTCCAGAATGACAGGCTGCCCCTGATGCTTCATTCTAGGGTCAGAGTCCATCCTTCCCCACAGAGGAGCTTCTTTTCTTCTGCCCCTCTCCTGCAGAACCTTTCCACCTTCTTAGCAAGTGCAATACAAGAAAAGGGGAAAGAGGCAAACTGACAGGGAAGAGAGAAATAAAGCCATCTGTGATTGTAAATGATGTGATCATTGATGTAGAAAACCAAAGAAATCAACTCCCAAAAAGTCCTGAAAACAATAAGAGACTATGGCAACACTGCAGGTCACAGTGAAATTAAATAAAACTCAATAAACTTGAGAATTTGGAGGCAAATTGAAATACATCGACATCATAATGTTAAGTGAAATAAAATAGACACACAAGCTCAAGTACTGTGTCATATGGTTTCTCTTATATGAGAAATAGAGTAAAAATAACCCAAAAAAATACAAGATAGATAAGAAGTAAGGAGATAGATGATTCTTAGTTAGAAAGGAGACCAAGAGATGCAGTGAGTAGGGAAAGACTGAAGGGATAAAAATGGAGGGGAAGAAAGGAATTGGGGTGTGTTACCACGCAAACCTGTGCCAAAACAAAGACAGAGAATCAAGGAGTGGGTGGAAGGAGGAAGGAAACGGGTGATGAACAAGGAGTGAGGGTGTGTTATATTCATGTACAAACTCTGCGCAAGGAATGCAAACACCATGTACTGCACTTGTACACTAATAAATTGAAAAATTAATAAAGAAAATGAAAGGGCCAGCCAAATAGCTCAGTGCATTAAAGTGCCTGCAAGTAGGTGCAGGGGCCAGGGTTCAATCCCCCGGTCTGCCATGCCAACCCCACCCCCGGGGTGTACTGAGATGGCGATTGAGACTGGGCATAGTGGCACACACCTGTAATCCCAGATCTTGGGAGGCTGTAAACAGGAGGATCACTAAGAGTCCATCTAGAAGTGAGACCCTGAACACCCTGTTAGACCCTTCCCTAAAATACAGAAAGAAAATGAAAAAAAAAAAATCAGTTGTTTTATTGACTGAACAAGTGGAAGCTGAAATTAAAAACAATATCATTTATATTAGCACTCTCAAAGTAATTACTTTTTTTTTTTTTTTTTTTTTTTTTTGGTGGAACCAGGGATTGAACTCAGGCCCTTGCGCTTGACAGGGAAGCACTTATTCTACTAAGCCATCTCCCCAGAAAGTAATTACTTAGATATAAATCTAATAATATATATAAGCTCTGAATGAAGACAACTATAAAACTTTAAATAAATCAAAGGAAAACTAAAGAAATGAAGATACTCCATGTTTGTGGATAATAATGTTTAATAAGCTCAACTCATTCTCAATAAAGATCTCAGAAAGTTATTTTATGGACAGTGATAATGGATGATAAAATTTATATGGAGAGACAAAATGTTCAAAATAACGTAATATTGAAGAAGAGCAAAAATTGCCAAATATATACTACCAAACTTCAAAACTTAATATAAATCTTTAGTAATCAAGATTGTGCAACATTTGTGAAAAAATGAGCAAATCGATTAATAGAACAGAATAGAAAAATAGAAATAGATGCATATAAATGGTTTTTAATGAAAAATAAAGTCAGCATACTGCAACAAAGTCAGTCTTTCTAAACAAATAATGCTAGAACAAAGACATTCACACGCAAAACTTAATGTAGGCATAGTCCTTATGCCATCACAAAATTAAATAAAACTGAATCACAGATATAAATGCCAAACTGTTGAAAGAAACAAAGGAAAAACACTAGGTAACATTGGGTTTCACACTGACTTTTTAGATAAAAATACAAAAGCGTGATCCATAAAAAAATGAGAAGCTGGACTTCAGTAAAATATAAAATTCCTGTTTTGTGAAAGATTCTGTCAAGAAACCTAATGCTATTAGTCAAAATATACAAAGAACATTTAAAGCTCAGTGACAAGCAACCTGTTTTAAAAATGTTCCAGAGACCTTAACAGAACTCTGAAGATAAAAATTAAGCACATAAAAAAAAAAAGTGTTTCACATCATAAACTATCAGAGAAATACAAATTAAAATGACAGTGTGTCACTACTGCACACCTAGTAGATTGGTCCAAATCCCAAACACTGTCAACACTGATCTTGACAGAGATGTAGAGTAACAGGAAGTCTTCTTCCTAAACTGGAATTGACATGAAATAAATGGTACAGCCACTTCGGAAAACTGTTTGGTAGTTTCTCACAAAAACAAACACACTTTACCATATAATCCAGCAATCATGCTCCTTAATATTTACCTATAGCAGCTAAAAATATATCCACACAAAAATCTGTGCATGGGTAATTATAGTCTCATGAACAATTGCCAAGACCTGAAAGAACTGATGTGCCCTTCATAGAATGAATGGATGAAAAAGACATGATCCACCAGACAATAGAATATTATCCACTGCTGAAAAGAAATGAACTGCCAAACACTGAAATGCCATGGAGGAGACATAAATGCATATTATTGTGTGAAAGAAGCCAGTCTTTAAGGGATACACACTGTGTGATTCTAGGCATGTGACAGTCTGAAAAAGATGAAGCTACAGAGTCAGTGGAAGGAGCATAGAGCACAAAGGCTTTTCTAGAGCAGTGAAGCAGCTCTGCACAATATTGCCCTGGGCAACACATGTCATCAAAAATGTATGCAAATCTGTAAGACGTCCAACACCAAAAGTGGACCATGACGCTGACGATGGCTTTGGCCGACAATGTGGTGCTAATGCTGATTCTCCAGCTGTAGCCAATGCTCTGTTAGGGAAAGCCAGCGATCGCAGCAAGGTGCATGCTGTCAAGAAGGCTGCCTGGGATGGCACCACTGTCATTTTGTCCATATTGCCTGAATGAGCACCTAAGGAATCTTCCCTCGCCTCTCATGTCTTCATCTCTACAATAATTCCATATAGCAGCATAAAACCCAATATCAAATGACATATTTTACCTTCATGATGACATCAACAATAGCATTCATCATTCATGCTATGTGTCATCATGAAAAATAGGCTGAGTTTCACCATCAGGGCTTCTATCTGGAAATTAAACTGTAAGAGGTCTACCAGGCAGACCCATGCACACCCTGTAGCACCATGAGATCCTACTTGAGGACAATATTAATTACACGGTTCCTTTTTTCCATTTTTATTTCTGATTGCATATTCGTTCTGAAGAACTACATGAAAGTCATATATGACTAAGCCCTAGGAGAGTAATCCATATGTTTTCAACAAGTGAGTATTATCAATTATATTTGAAAGTATAGCCCTTGGATAGGAAGACATTCACCACTAACCCAAACATTTTCTTCTTCAATAATAACATACTCTTCAATAGTCAAATTCACAATTCCTAAGGTCTTTCCTATTCAGGTATCAGCTATTGCTCCCTCCCTTTGCATTTTGAAAAAGAATGTTAGTAACTCACCCCAAAGATAAGGAATAAAATATAAAGCACTTTCTGATGTAAGCACGGGGAAACATGCTTATATCAGAAACTGCTTTATTTTTACTCTTGGAAACCTCAGAGAAATAACCTATTGTTGGGTTAGCAGTTATTTATATCTGAAGACTGATCAGTAGAATCTAAGATAACCAATCCTGGTGTCTCTCCCCTATGTAATCCCCTTTCCTGGGTGGAGCTTGGAAGTATGATGAGATTTGATCCCCTAATGAGAATACATTATAAGCACTGGTGATTAGAATTTAACTGATATTATGAAGGTGCCTAAGTTGACTTGGAATTAATCAAAAAGGGAGTTTCCTGGGTTTATTTGCCTTAATCTGAGAGCGCTTTATAAGAATATCAAGAAGTCACAGAATCAAAGCAGGAAGCATACTCTCTTTTTGGAGGTCAAGAAGCAAACTGTCATACACAGAGAGAGTACGTAGTTGGGAAGAGCAAGAGCTCTGGGAATGTAAGGCCTGTGCTCTACAGTCAACAGGAACCGAGTCCTTCTGTCAGCCGGTGAGCAGACCCCATTCCCAGATAAGCTCCAAATCCTTACCAGCACTTGGATCTCACACTGCTGAGGCCCTGATCCAACCTCCGCCTGAACCCTGGCCCACATAAACACCAAGATAATAACTGTGTCTCACTGTAAGCCTGGAGGTGTTTGCTAATTTGTTATACAGCAATGTAAAACAAATATCATAATTCATGTAGAACTAACCTATAGCCTAAGGGTCGTGTTTGCCTTCCGTGTAATTACCTGATGCGTAGTTATATGTGGCACAGGACAAATCTGTTTCTTTTAATAAAGATCCACACTCTACAGAGCTATTCCAACAACCAGAAATCAATGAGAAAGCATAATAATCAATAATAGTAATGGCACTAAGGTTACAAATCCTACTGCAACCAGAAATCTCTGTGGGAGAGAGAAGGGTATGATGAATATCTGCCTTCATTTTGTGCCCACGGACCACAAACTTGGGAATGGATTTTCACCAGTTGGAAGAAAGGCAAACTACAAATGGATTTAACAGTTGTTGTTGTTGTTGTTGTTGTTTTCATGGAGTTTGGAAGCTTCTCTGCCACTCTGAGAAAATTTTCCTGCAGCTGGTTTATTTGTCTGGGATTCCTGGCATAGGGATGGCTCCAGAATGGATTTCAGCAGGAAGACCTTCATGATGAAGGGTGCATACTTTCAAAATAGAAAAGGAGAGACAAGCCATCTGCTTGGTGGTCAAGCAATGTATCAATTACCTACTGGCGCACAGCGAATGTCCGCATAACTTAGCAGTACACAGCAGTAAAATGTATTACTTCTATGCCTTGTGAACCCGAGAGTGGCTTAGTTGGATAGGTCCAACTCAGAGTCTTGCATGATTTTGCAGTCAAACTAGAACAGGGCTTCTGTGATCTGAAACATCTGAGTCAGAGACTTGGATTCTAGGCTGAGTAACAGCTGTTTGCAAGAGTCTTCCTCTGTGGTTTTCCCCATAACACTGCCCACAAAATGACAGCTGCTGGCCTGCAAACATCAATATATGTATGGGGAGGCAAAGTAGGAGAAGGAAGGAGAGGAGAGGAATCAGAAGGAGGCCACGGATTATTTTCATTTTCATCTTAACAGTTAAAACCTGGCCACATCCAATTATTACGAAGGCAAACTCCATCATAATATAGAAAGAGATGAATTATGCAAAGGTTAAAAGAAATCCAGGAGCCAGACAGCATCTTTGAAGCTGTATAAAACAAGTGGAGACTTTGGTCTAATAATTGAATCTTGTCCATATGACCCCTGTGACCTGTCACTCCTCCAAAAACTGGAACACATTTCACATACCTAAGGTAGAAAGTTCCTTGTAGGGTAGGAGCCTTGGGAATCTTGCCTTCTGGGAGTGACATGTCCAGACATGCCCAGCACCCTCCCAGCTGCTCTTGCCTTTGGCTACTGTTTTCTCTCCACTTAACAATGTTCGCACTATTTTCCCATTGGCCTTTCTGGGGTGGGAGATATGACCTGACCCTCAAAACCAATGACTGGAACTATTCTCACCATCCTCTTGGACTTTTATGTCATCCCTTTTCAATATCTAAAAACATCTATATAATTATTTCTGGCTTACCCTGCATTCTGTACAAATCAGCCTTATCGTGCCTTTGGAAGACACAGCCCAGAGAAGCAAAGGAAAGATGTGATACATTATATGTCACAGAAGAACTCTTAGGGTAGGTGTAAACTCTTAGGGAAATCTGCAGGGAAACATCACTCCTGAAAGAGTGGGGTCAGGATCCAAAAGCAAGGAGGAGAAGAAAGAGTTCTGAGATTATGGACAGCCCCAAGATTACCTTAAGAGGCATATGCAATCTGAGGCAGGTATACATTGTCTTCTTTGCCTCTAGAATGACATGTGGAAAAAAATTAACCAAAAAGCCAATATGGTTTCCTGTCCTCAGAAACTCTGTTCCAAGGTCCTCCCAGTGTGAGATTTGTTTGCTGGCCCTAGTCCAGCCCTACTCCTGCTTGGCTTCTAGTGACCTCTGCTTCCACCACTGGGACAGGATGACTCCAAAACAAAAGCTATTTGAGTGCAAACTCCAGCTTTGGAATAGAATAGTAAAATGGATAAGAGAAAGTGGCATCCTTTAGTGATTCCACAGGCTGGCTCACTGCATAGTAAGGATTTCCAAGTCAGTCTGATTTACATAAAGGTCTTTCTCAGGGCTAATGTGAAGACCTCATATGCCAGCTCTTCCTGCTTGGTCCTATGTGCCTTGTAAGCAGTGGTTTCAATGAGAGCTTTATGCTCTGAAAATGACTTTATGCTTTGAAATGGTCTTGGAAAGTAATATTCCCTTTCTTGGAAATAGGAAGAGTTCTCTAAAAAACAGAGTATCAAGGAGAAACTATTCTTATAACAGAACAATTTGGGGGTGGTGGTCTTATTTTATTTTATTTTATTATAATACACAAAATTCAGATCTTTAAGAACTATATTTCTAAATGTTTCAAATTCATACATTGTTTTCCCAAACTAAAATTCTATATCAGGGTAGTATCCATACTTCAATCTACTCTAAAAAAAATAGATGTTGGGACAAACATCTCTTGAAACAGACTTGAATCATTACTTTTCACTTTGAAATAGCTTCTTACAGTTGAATCAATATTGCATGTGTCCTTTCCAGAACAGAAAAGGTGAACTTTCCACTTTTGGTGCTTGCCTACAACAATACACAGATACCTAGCCAACACAAAAATAAATTAATAAGCAAAAAAAAAAAAAACCCTGCTGTGCTGTGTTTAGATCTGACACATCAAGGTCAAGCTCTAGGAAGATGATTGAATCATGAGCCCAGTGTGCTCACTGTGAATTGATCCATTGGTGTGTTTCTAGCTAACTGTGCCATCAGGAGGTGAGTACAGGCTCAAGAGGAGAAACCCTGAGGAGACACCTTGAAGGGTGAGAAGCTGCTCCCTTCTGTCTCTTCTTCCTGGCCACCATGACATGAGCGGCTTCACCGTGTGCTACACCCTTCCACTTGCTGTTTCTTCCTTGGTGCCACCAAAGCATGGGCTGAATGCACTAAAAACCATGAGCCAAAATAAAGGTTGCCGCCTTTAAATTGTGGGTATCAGGGACTTGGTCCAGGGCTGGGAAGATGCCTAATACATGCTGCTTCCACCCTGTCCCAGCACCAAGCCCAGGCCTTTCTGTAGCCTCCTGGGCTGCTACACCGGAGGTGGTGAGTTGCACCCTCAATTCTTGGGTCAAGCACAGAGATACACACCTTGGATCCTCTCTCAAGACAGCCTCACCTAAGATGAGGATAGCAAGCTAGTACCATCAGCTATTTACTCAGACACGTCTCTAGTTTTGATCTCTGATACATCTCTTGGGATAGAACCAGACAGTGAATGGGAAATCTTTTCTCTGAAACTCTGAAACTTCCTATTATACTGGCACAAGCTGTCTGTGATGCACCAGAGTCCAATGCCTCCTCTGTCCACCCTGACTCCTTTTGCCTTTTACTGGTCATGGTCTTTGAAAACCTTTGACTCTTCCTGACAGTACTCTACTGTATTCTTCCTGGGGTCTCAATTAGCATGTTAGAATCAAATGTGGACTGAAACTGACAAAGCCAGTCAAGTGGGATGTGGGGCTGTGTCATTCACTGACTGCATTCCAGGTGACATGTGGGGCACAGACAATCCATAGAAAAAGATGGCATCAGAAGCTGGAACATTCGCTAGTAGCAATTTGAGAGAATATTTTGACGGAAAGGCATGTCCTAGCAGTTGCAAGGGTTTAATTGTTTAAAATTTGAGCAAAGGACAGCAATTCATAGTGGGACAATAGCATTAGCTCATTATTAAGTATCTCTAATGTCCTGCAAAGAGCCTATGAGACATGAGGAACTGAAAAACAAGTGTGGAGGCCAGGGGAAACTGTGAGATCCCATACGGTCCTGTTCCCATATCATGGATGAGCAGAAGAAGCTGGAGTCCAAGCTCAGGATTTAAGAGTAAAAGACAGAGGTCGTCAAGCCTGGATGTTCAGCCAGCAAGCAGAACTTCTGGGACAGCCTTGGTGTCCAGATGAAGACAGCCAGGTGGTTGTTCTTGAATGTTTCCACTCACCAGACTGCTCTGAGCCCTAGCACTTGTTGTGGTCCCTCCTCCTCCCTACTATGAAGTCCCTATGTAGAGAAGGATGCCCTGGAGATCTGATACTCAGAAGGCCAGAGACAGAACTTATTGTCAACACCTTTCTTAACTCCTGGGTCATATGTTGGGATCAATTAACACAGCTTGAGATGTGCAGGGCCTGAGACAAGGAGAAGGAATGATATATGAAAGAAGTTGTAAAAATGAACCATAACACACTGACAGGAGCCACGGAAGTAAGAGAGCCTGAGTTCTGGGATACATGATCAAAGAGGCAGGCACATAGGATGGGTAAGAGAGAGATTATTGGCTCAGGGAGAAATAACATGTAAGATTTACACCTTGACAAAAACTTTCAAAGCATGGTATAAATCACTGCCAGAGTGAGCCCTAGGAGGCTACATCAAAACTGATGCATCATGCTGCCTGGAGCTCTGATGCCTAAATTTCCAAAGAATGTGGTAGAAAGAAGCAGACAATTCAATATGGTGGACAATATTAGACCTATAATTAGCAATGATAGTTGCTAAGTACATGCTTTAATTTTTAAGTAATATAGATTTAAATATTACTATCAATTTTCAGTATTCTTACCACAGTTTAAAAAGAAATCTAATTAGTTTAGAAAAGAAAAAAAACGGAAGTTTCAGGAAAGTAAACATTGCTGCAAGGAACATGCAATTACAAGTTCAAAGACTCATTAGAAAATTTATGCTTCACAAGAAAGCTTTAAGTATATGCTCTTCACCAAGGCCACCAGAAATGCATTAATGAGGAGACTGGTATCAGTGTAAAGATCAGCCAGACTTGAAGATAGAAGAGTTGTAACAGGGTTTGCTTATTAATTACACTGAGGGAAAGACAGTCCCAAAGCAATACAGGTTTGCTGGCAGTACGTTAACGTGTAGACACCATGGCGCTTCAGTGATAATAATAAGTAACCTCCAAGTGACAGCCAAGAGGGCTTGACCCATGGAGAGTTGTGGAGATGAGTAATGGGACATGGCTTTTGTTATTTAGATCTAAAATGGTCCTTGAAAGTGTCATGTGTTCATTCTCAAGGCGATTGGATCATTCTACTCATCAGTGGATGAGTGGAGTCCTCCAATGATAATACCTAATTGAATGTGCTATGGGGAGGCGGGGTCTGGCTGGAGGAAGTAGATCTTCCGGGGCACTACCCAGAAGGGTATGCTGTACTCCAGTCCCACTTCCTTCCTATGTTCCTGGTTGTCTTGTGCTTGCTCTGCTTTCTGGTTGCTGTATGTTGGGTAGTTGTCTTCTGCATGCCCTTCCTTCCATCATGAGGTCTCAGCCCTGCAGCCCGTGACGGAAACTTGTTAAACCATGAACCAGAATATAGCTCTCCTTCTTTAAGTTGTGGTGCTAGGCATTCTGTGCAAGCCAAGGAAAAGTGACTAATGCAGTTTCTAGAGGGAGAATTTGTGGACACCCTGTGAGGGGTGTCTCATATACATGAGAAAAATATATGATCACAAGCAAGCAAGAAGGAATGATCAGGAAGCCAAGAATGATCACACAGACTCCCCCATACAAATTTAAAACTCTTTGTCCAATTTCAGATTTTAGTCACCTTTCAGATCAAACCCATAATCAAATGACAAAAGCAAGCTCAAGGTCATGGGCCCTGAAGTATCACAGTAAGTAAATACCAAAATGGTCCCCCTAGGCTTTTACCACGGAGGCAAATTCCATACACTCTGGTGACTGTACATTGGAAAAAATATTTTGACAATTTAGATCATATATGCTGTGGTCCTTATAATGTTTCACATACCCAAGGAGCTTCAAGATTATTATAGTCTCCGATTATAATGGAGGAACAGAGGAGACAGGAAATAAGTGGATTCCTAGAAAAGATTCATCGTATGAGTAATATAGTAGATAAATCAACATATTTGGTGGCTGTTTCCTTAGTCACCTTCAGAAAAATGTGAAATAAAGGCAAGATGTGGTAGCATGTCTATAACCCTGGCACTCAGGAGGCCAAGAAAGTAGCTTCAGCATGAATTCTAGGCCAGCCCAAATAGCATAGTGAAACCCTGTCTCAAGATAGATAAAATAATTGTATTAGTAAGATAATTGTATTAAATTTCTATTAGTTCATTGAAAGGAACAGCTAGTGCTTGTATTGTCTGATCCATTTTGCATGCCTAATCCTGGTAACCTGAGCAACTACTTTGAAATTAACAATATGCAATATATTAACTATTCTTAATTTTCTATCACCTTGGTTTGAAATGCAGATTATTTTTATTCTCCTTAAAAATATGAAAAGAAAATTAAAAATAAAATACTTGGTAATTAAAATAGTGCTCACATTACACATGGGTTTTTCCTACTATGAGAGCTTTTGCCATTTGGTTACACTGGAAATTTGTGAAACTGCCCCTTCCAACTGTCTGAAAAAAATAGAACACCAAGTAGGATAGCACATTTCATGAAGTGGTGGTGATGAAGATTCCTGTCAGAATTAAGAGATGGAAGAATTCATGGCTAGAAGTTCTAACAGTATCTTCCTAACCTATGTTCTCTACTATGCCCACTGCAGGTATAGTTGGATCCTTCAGCCTACAGAGATTCCAGTGGCCATCCCATACAACCTAGAAATCCCAGTTCTGGGCCCATATCTAAAGGATTTGAAATGAGTATGTTGAAGAAACACCTGCATTTTTATCTTCATTGCAACACTGTTCACAAAGCTAAGATAGAATCAACCTAAGAATCTATAAACAGATGAATGGTTAAAGAAAATGTGGTCATGTACACAATGGAATCTTATACAGTCTTCAGAAAGAGAGTCTGTCCCTTACAACATGGACCAAGCTGGAGAATATTTACTAAGTCAAATAAATCAGGTATAGAAAGACAAATACAAGGGCCAGCCAAATAGCTCAGTGGATTAACGTTCTTGCTTAGGCAGATGCAGGGACCAGGAGCTTGATCCCTTAGCCTTCTATGCTGGCCCCATCCTGGGGGGAGCACTGAAAGGGAGATTGAGACTGGGTGTGGTGGCAAGCACTGTAATCCCAGCACTTGAGAGGCTATAACAGGCGGATCACTATGAGTCTGATCTATGCAATGATACCCTGTACACCCTGCCCTAAATTTAGAAAAAGGAAGAAATACATTCAATATACTCTTATACAGAGCATATAAAACAAGTAATTCATAAAAGCAGAAAATAGAGTAGTTGCTACCAGAAACTGGAAGGGGGGATGTTGGCCAAAATGTACCCCATTTTGATTAAATAAGAGTAGTGAGTTTTGAAAGATCTGTTGCCAGCTCGGTGACTATGGTTAGTAGTAATATATACTTCAAAATTGTGAAGATAAACAAAAGGTGTGATATATACCAAATGGAACACTGTTCAGCCACAAAAAAATCTCTATCATCCATGGTAACATGTATAGTACGGGTGATCATTACATAAATGGGGCACAGAAAGACAAGCAATGGATAATCCCATTCACTCATGTCTGAAATATAAAGTTTATCTCATAGAACTTGAGAGCATATTTGATTACTGGAAGCTGGAGGAAAATTGTTCAATGGATACTAACTTATAGCTAGATAGGAGCAAGAAGTTCTGATGTGGGAATAGTAGTGTGTTATACACTTCAAAAAATTAGAAGAGAGGATTTTGAAATATTTTTTCCACAAAGAAATGATAAGTGTGAAAAAAATATATGTATATACAGGATAGCTTGAATAATAGTTCTGTTGATTTCTAGTGATCTGTTGAAAGGAACAGTTAATGCTTAAATTTTTTTCTTTTTAATTTTTTGACCAGTTTTGTATGCTTTTATCTGGTAATCTGAATAACTAATTTGAAGATAACAATATGCAATGTAACAACCAATGTGGAATTCCTATTATTTGTTGAATGAAATTTGGTAGTGTTTCTATTTTTTACTATCTTTTATTCTCCAAAAACATAAATGCTAAATATCTGAGTAGATGTATAAGTCTAACTTGGCTGAATCATATCATAATAAATAAATAACTTCTCATGACAGCCTATAAATATGTGTAGCATATATGTTTTTACATCATACTTTAAAGGTTGATTTAAAATTAAAGCCACCCTGCAATTTCTCTTTAAAAATTAAGAACATATATTTCAAATGCTTTCACTCAAAAATCTGAAGTATTTAAGATGACATACATTAGCTTGAGCAAATCATTTTTCACCTAATACACATATCATAGCATCAATTTGCCCCAAAAATACACGCAGTGGTAGTTTTTCTCACACAATAAAGCTATGTCTTACAACCATAAGACTCTGAAACTATTCAAAGTATAGTTGGAAACAAAAAATAAAAATACTGAATAGAGTGCATTGACTTAAGATTCAAGAGTTTCCTGAGATGTATTGATATGTAAATAACTCCTAACTAGACACTTAGGTCTAAATTTCACTGACTCCCTAGTGCAAGCAGACCTACTCAGAGGATTTTTCCCTTTTTTGCCCTATTTTCCTGGTGGTTCTCTGGAAGTCTAAAGTGCAGAACTGGACATCTCATATGCCATGCTCTGAATGAACCGAGAGTTCAGTTTGTGTTTCTTGTAGCCTTTCTTGACACCACCATCTTAATTTCCTGAATTAAAAATCTTTGTAGACAGTTGCCTTCAAACATGGCAAATAAGTGCATGAAACCAAGAAGTAAATCAGTATTTGATTCCATTTTATCTTTTTAATTCATGCTTTAACTTCCATTCTCACTGTTCCTGCTTTAGTTCAGCCTCTAAGCATTTGAACTGCTTCAACAGTCTTCAGATTAGTATCTGTCCTTTTCAATATGGCTTTCCCAGACAGCCAGGTGATCTTTCTAAACTTAATTCATTTTTGTCTTGGTTGGCAAAACAGCTTTCTGTTACTGCCTCAAGTAAATACTGACAATCTCTGTGAGCTATTAGGGAAGAGGGCAATTCTGTAGCATTGAATCAGACAAGCTATCATCACTAATCCAGCGGGTCTTTGAATTTTTACAGAATAATTATCTATACTTGATACAAAATATAAAAAGATATTTAATGTTGAGAGCTCTGTGGCACGTACTTTCCCTTACTCAGAATCTCAAGAGCTTCAAGCTTATGTAGAAGAAGTAGCTGTCAGTGATGGTTTATTTTAGTTATGTGCAGTAAAATAATTTGATCTGTATTTTAACTGTAAATTGAGAGAAGCATTAGATATTCACATACAGACACAAAGCTATTGATTTGTACTTTCTGGACCATCCATAGTCTGTAAGATTAGAAATCTCAAATTTGTTGAACAAAACTTTGAGTAATACATTTTCCTTATGAACAAAGAAGAATTAATCTCTATATACTTCTGGGTGAGCAAATTACTTAAGGAGAAAGTGATGCTTTTATCCACAGAAAGTAGGCCTTTGAGCTATGCCTTACAACCAAAAGACTCTGAAACTATTCAAAGTATAGTTGGAAACAAAAAACAAAAATACTGAATAGAGTGCATGAAACCCTATTGGAATAACACTGCTAAGAGCATATAATGCAAATTTGCTGATCATGTTGAAAATTCGGTGCCTGACCAAAAGTTACCTGATGGTATGACTACTGTAAAGAAAGGATAAAGGTCATCCAACTATATGAAACCTAAATAATAAAGCAAAGGTGACACCTTAGTAGGTACTGAAAATTTATATTGGCATGATTTATATGTACAACAGGTGGAAAGTATTCTACGTGGATCAGGTGATACTGGCACCATAAATATGTCTAATAGTCTCAAGGGAGTTCTTGGCAAACTGGACCAGGACATAAGTTCCATAACAAAAGTGCTATGAAAAAAGTCCCTTCTCTTACTTCAGACACTGGACACAAGAGGGATAACAACTGCCTACAGAAGTACAGTCTCTGGAGATTTTCCAAAGAGAAGTGATCCAAATTGTGCTTAGATTGAGAAAGGCTGGGAAAATGCAAAAAGGGTGAGTGAGAAGAGTAAAGAACAAACAGCTTTTAAAAGTACTGTTAAGGGGCTCATGAAGATGACCACAACCCCGGCGGTAGCTCTCCTCCCCCTCCTAGTAAGTGATCTGCAAAGACACACAGTCCACTTGGGACAGAAGCCACCAGCTTGGAATCAGACCTATGTCTTACCCACACACACACACATACACCATCTGCCCCTAGATGATACACAGAGAATTATGTAACAAGGTGACGAAGCATCGACCTCTCAACTAGCTTCAAAAAGCATTATCTACAAGCGGGACACTTTGTTACTCTTGATACCCACCAGAACGTCTTTCTATAAGTCTGTGAAAACTATAATTCCAAGAATATAATAGACCATAAAATGAAATTGTTGGAACCCACTCACAAAACTATAACACCAGAATTTTCCACCAGGTCGGGTTTTTTAAAACCATTTTTGCCCATAGTGTTCTAGTTGATTCTTATCTGAATATTAAAAAGTCCCAGAATCCTATGGTGCAGGTAGAGTGAAACATTTCCAGAAAGACTGAAGAGGTAAAGACAAATTGCAGAAACACTAATCACCAGGTAGGGAGGCCATACAAGGCTGCTTCCTTCCCAGCTCTCATCCTGAAAGGAGGATTTGAGTAGAGCTAAGTAAAATTCACACAGCACATTTAAATGCATCCTTAGTCAAGAAAGGCCTCATATTGGCTTTCTTCTCTCTAATCATTGAAGAGAATACTGAAAGAAAGGCATATCATTATAACCCCAAGAGAAGTAAACTTCCCAAGAAATTACTTTCTACAAAACTTAGAGAATTATTTTAGTGAAAAAAATGCTTGTCATGCTCACTGAAATGCATGAAAATGTAGTCCTTAGGGAGCAGGAACAAAAAGTTATAAGAAATACAATATGTGAGATGAGAAAAAAAGAACTGAAAAAAACTTAGAATGCAGGAGAATAATTTGAATCTGCATTAGGAAGAGAAAAGAATAGCATTCATCCTGCAGATAATAGAATCGGTGAGATAGAAGATACCCTGATAAGCTCTTCTCAGAGGCACAGAAATGGGGTCAAAATAAATGTCAAGGTGAGGAGAAAAATTAGACGTCCATTTTTTGTTTCCCATGTCTATAATTGCATATCTTCGAGGATAAAAATAAAACAATCAGAGCAATAGAAAATCAAAGACTAAGAACTTTCCTGAGATAAAACCCTTCATATGGGATGCAAAATGGTCTCTAAATTCTGAGTAAAATTAAAAGGCCATAGTTGGAGATGGTCCACCACTATTTTAAACTGCAAAGCATTAGACAACTGTGAGACAAAAAGAAAATATCATTTAAGATAAATAATGGTTTTATCTTCTTATCTTACTAGGTATATTCAACTTAACTTTGAGAATCTTTTGTAGCAAGTAGGAGGTTTATTTAATAATTTGAGTTTTTAGAGGGAGTGATCATGATAGCCTTCTATAAGTCAACCTCAAAATTTGCAAACATATGGGATAAATTTCAAGTGTAATTAAGTAAAATAGGAAACTAATCCTTATAAATTCACCCAAATAATAATCAGAAGTAATGCAGAAAATATGTGAAAGGTCTAGGAAATGAGATGAGAGTATTCAATGAGAGGGCTAGGGGGAGTAAAGCTGGCAGGCAGACGCTCCTCAATTTGGACTATACAGTAAAAGTTTATAATCAAGAGAGTATCATATTGACAGAAGGAGGAAAAATTAATGAAACTGAAGAAAGAGACCAGAAACAGACACAAGCAAATATAGCCAGCTGATTTTTGACAAAATAATCATGGGTAATACAATGAAGCAAACATGAATGTGTCAAGAAATGTGCTGTATGTCAAAAGAAATTAACAACAAACTGAAAAGACAACCCACAAATTTCAAAAAAAATCTTGATGAATAAGCACTCAAACAAAGGTCTGCTCTCTAGAAGTTATAAAGAACTAAAGCCATTAGGACCCCAAAATTTAAAGACCCAATTCAGAAATGGGCATGTGAGATGAACACACACTTCTGAGAGGATGAAATTAAAGAAGCGAATAAATATATGAAAAAATACTCCACATGTCTAGCCATCCATGAAATGCAAATTAAAACAACACTGAGTACCATCTCACTCCAGAAAGAATGGCTATCATAAGGAAATCAACCAACAACAAATGTTGGAGAGGTTGTGGGGAAAAGGGAACATTTCTCTATTGCTGGTGGGAATGTAGACTGGTACAACCATTGTGGAGGTCAGTGTGGAGATTCCTCAAAAGAGTAGGACTGGAAATCCCATTCAAGCCAGCTATCTCCCTACTGGGAATTTTCCCAGAGGAACTGAAAACATCATATCATAGTGATGTATGTGTACCTGTGATAATAGCAGCACAATTTGTGAAATCCAAATCTTGGAAACAACCAAGATGTCCATCACAAGAGGAATGGTTGAAAAAGATATAGTATTTTTCTACAATGGAGTATTAGCTACAAAGAATGATAAACTTGAAGCATTTATATTGAAGTGGATGCCACTAGAAGATATACTTATAAGTGAAATAAATCAGACCCACATGTGTAAATATCATAGTCTCCATAGTATAATACCTCAAAAGAAGAAATACAAACATAAAGGTATAACACAATTGAAAGGAAAGTGAGAACTTGAGGACTGGACAATGAGGAGAGGGTAAGGAGAAAAGCTGGGAAGCATGGCAGGAGCAAAGCCATACATTTATATGCACAAAATGGGTAAGGCAATGATCCTGAGAAACATCAGCAGGCTTTTGAAACTAGCAGTTAATTGGTAGGATTCTCACTCTGACTAACTCATGCTGATACCTATTAAATAAGCAACTGCATTGAAGATAGCAATGCAGTTGGGGTAATGTTTAGAATGTCTGTCATTCTGGTCTTCTAAATACATGCTGCTTGTCATGGCATACCAATTATTACTATACTGTCTCTCAAGTAAATATTTGTTTAAAAAGTGGGTATTAGATGAAAAAAGACACAAGAAAAAAGAGTCACAGGACTGTCCTGCTACAGTGCTATATGTGGTTAAATTTCTAAATTTCTGTGTAAAAAATATGTAATTGTTTATTCATATTTTTAAATATTTTTCTTTTTTTAATTTTTTATCCATATTCTATAGGGACTTAAAATTTAACATATCAATGCTTGATGGAAAATACCTGTTCCATGTTACACCTAAGATGTTTGATATTCAGACAGATAGTTAGGTTAAACCCAACTACATATGTTGTGGGGTAATAATAAGCTTCTCTCATCAAGGGTTAACAACCTAAGTTTGCAGGCCAAAAATTAGAAAAAAAAAAACAAAGGCTGCAAGAGCAACATTTTGGCACTAACCTTTCAAAGTCAGTGAGGACACAGGACATAGGAGAACCTATACTGTAACATCCTGTAACTCTGTGGTGTCCCAAATTTTCTAATCAAGGAGATTTTGGGGCCACAGAGAAGAGTGATCAATGATGCAGAGTGTTCCTAAAGAGAGTCACATGGACAGAAAACATTCTCTCAGGCTTTCACAGAGAGCAAATCGGTCAAGCAATGGCAGTGACTTATCTACATGGCTCATACTGACAAAAGATCTGCAAAGTGAGGTGTAGGGCTTCAGGGTAAATCCTGTGGGAATTTGACTGACATTATCAGATACAAAAGCAGAAAAGTATAAAAACAAGGTATAAAAAGTAAAGCCATATTAGTATGTTGAGCTGTAAAAGGCTCAAGTCAACAACTTCTGACATTGCCAGTCCTATGGATAACACATTATTCTTAAGCAATACTGGACTATATTGGATTAATTTGTTGAATTCATGCACCTACAATATTTAAATGGTAATGGAATACTCATCTCTAATAAAACTAAACAAAAAAGAGGATACAAAAGAAGGACCATTATGTATCTGTATATGCAAAATAGTTAGGATAGATATACAGCTACTTTCTCTTAATTCAGTGAGAAGAAAGATTTGTACTAATAGTATTTGGACAGGATATCATGTCTGCAGCTTGTACTATGAATAATCACTATAAAGACAACAATATGCAATGTATTAATTATTGAAATGGTTTCAATACTGTCTCATTGCTATTTGTTTCTCAATAAAATTAATAAAAATAAATTAATAAATAAAATTAATTGAAAAATGTGCTAGAGAGGGCAGGGAGATAGCTCAATAGAGTGTTTGCCTGACAAGCTCAGTAGAATGTTCCTAAGTTCAATCCTTGGTTCCTCAAAAAAAAAAAAAAGAAAGAAAAAGAAAAATGAAATGTGTGGGAGCAATCAGACACACACATACAAAAGAATAAATATAGACAAAAAGCTTACTCTTCAAAATCATTAACTCAAAATGGATCACAGACACAAATTTAAGTTAGCAAACAATATGGTTCCAAGAAAACACAGAAGAACACCTAGATGACTCAGGGTTTGGACCTGGCCTTGTACTTACAACGCTAAGACCTGAATCATGAAGGAAATAATTAATAAGCTGCATTTCATTAAAAATTTATAAAACTGCTCTATAAAAGACACTGTGAAAGCAACTGAAAAACAAGTTAAAGACTGGGAAAAGATATTTCTAAAAGACATATCTGATAGCAGACTGATTTCTGAAGTATACAAATGACTCTTAACATTGACCAGGAAAACAAACAATATAATCAACATATGGGCTGAAGACATTAGCAGACATTTCACCAAACAAGATAGATGACAAGTCTGCATATGAAAAGATGTTCCATATCACAAGCCATCAGATAAATATACATATTTTTTTCCATACTTAGGAATCAATCTCACAAAGAAAGTGAAAGATTTGTACAGTAAAAATTATATTACTAAGAAGAAGAGAGATCACAAAGGATTTCAGAAAGTGGAAAAATATTTCTTTCTTGTGGACAGAAGAACCAACACTGGGAAACTCCCCAACTCCACTGGCCATACTCCCAAAACTGTTATAGAGATTTAATGCAATCTTCATCAAAATACCATTAACGTATCTCACAGATCTAGAGAAAACAGTCCTACAATTCATCTGGAACCAGTAGAGACCTAGAACAGCAAAGGTAGTCCTGAGCAACAAAGGTAAGGAAAGGCAAGAGGCATCACAATCCCTGACTTGAAATTATACTGAACAGCTACTATAGGCAGGCCTGATAGCTCAGTAGACTAAAGCACCTGCTTAGGCAGAGCACAGCATTGAGGGTTCAATCCTGGACCACCATGCCAGCCCTGTGCCATGGCACGCTGAGATGCCTATTGAGTCTGGGCATGGTAGTGTACACCTGTAATCCCAGCGCTTGGAAGGCTGTAAACAGGAGAATCACTATGAGTCTGATCTACATAGTGGGAGCCTATAGGCCCTACCCTAAATATATATATATATATATATTTATACACATATATATATATATATTTATATATATTTATACTGTGTTATATATGGCATTGGGAAAAAAAAACAGAACTGAGGATGAGTGCAACAGATTAGAAAATGAAGACACAACTTAAAACGTACTCAGCCACTTTGTATTTGGCAAAGGAGCCAAACATGTCCACTGTAAGAAAGAGAGCCTCTTTAAGAAACAGTGCTTGAAAAACTAGCTTTTCATATGCCAAAGGCTAAAATTAGACCCATACCTTTTTTTTTTTTACTTTGTTTCATCT
Organism: Ctenomys sociabilis; assembly: GCA_004027165.1. Taxonomy (NCBI): domain Eukaryota; kingdom Metazoa; phylum Chordata; class Mammalia; order Rodentia; family Ctenomyidae; genus Ctenomys; species Ctenomys sociabilis. Next base: position 60,897 of record PVKA01005286.1, read on the forward strand.
CCTTTCTTCATTTGTTTTTTTTTTTGTTTTTTTTTGTTTTGTTTTCATTTATTTTTATTTTATTGAAATACAAATGTCAATCAGACAGTTTCAAAACACCTTAACCATACAGAGTCGATGAATTAATACATTGTAAACTGTTTTCATAACGTTTTGGTATTGTACAAGGTGCATACATGAAATTATATTTACAGGTTTTTTTATAGGGGCCCAGGGAGATGGCTCAGTGGAATAAGCACTTCCCTGGCAAGCACAAGGGCCTGAGTTCAAACCCCGGTTCCGGAAAAAAAAAAAAAAAAAAAAGAATAAAGTAGACCCATACCTATTGCCATGCACAAACTACAGTTAAAATGAATCAAATAGTTAAATATTAAAACTGAAACATTAAAATTTCTACAGGAGAAAGTAGGTATAAATCTTAAAGGCATAGGGGTGGGTAGAGAAATCATGAACAAAAACATAACTGCATGATAAATACTTCAAAGCATCAGTCTTCGGGATCTCATCTTTTTTAAAAGTTTCTGCATGTTAAAAGAAATCACAATCAGAATATAAAGAAAACTCACAAACTGGAAAAAATTATAGTTGACTGTCCCTCAGATAAAGAAATTTTATCTAGAACATATGAAGAATTTTTAGAACTCAGCCTCCATCCCAATTCAAAGACCCAATCCAAACACTGGCAACTGAGATGAATATACACTTCACAAATGATGAAATACAAATGATAAATATATGAAAAAAATGCTCAACATAATTGGCCAGTCAAGAGATGCAAAGTAAGACTCCATCTTACCCTAGGAAGAATGACTATCATCAAGACATTAATCAATAACAAATGGTGGAGGAGCTGTGGGGGGAAAATGAATCCTTCTCCATCGTTGGTGGAAGTACAGGCTGGTTCAACCGTTAGGGAAATCAGTGTGGAGATTCCTCAAAAAGCTATGGTTAGAAGTCCCATTCAATCCCGGTATTCACCTCCTAGGGAGATACTGTGAATGGGAAAGAATCTGTGCAAAAGGAAGAAAAAATTGGGATGAGAAAAAGGACAAAAGAAGTTTTCCCTTCTTTCATAGATGTAGATGTAGATTACATAGATATAGATGTTTAGAGGGATCGGATAGCTTTGATAATTATATTGCTGATTTCTGCTGGTCTGTTGAAAGAAGCTAACACTTACCCTTTTTCCTGATTAATTTCTTTTAATTTTTTTTAACCAATTTTGCATGTTTGTATCTGGTAATCTAAACAACTAACTCGAAGATAACATTGTGCAATATAACAACCATTGTCAAATTCCCATTATTTTGTTCAGTGAAATTCTGTATCATTTATAATTTTTTAACATCTTGTATTATGTTTAAAAAAAGTGATTTAAAAAGCCCTGAGATTTCACTTCCCACCTCTGAGAATGACAAAAGTACAAAAAGTTGACAATACCAAATACTAACAAAGATTAAAGCAACAGGAACATTTATTCATTAGTGGTAGGGTCAGGACACAGTGAGGCTTCACTGGAAGAAAATTGATGATTTCTTGCAAAACTAAACACACACTTACTGTGTGATCGAGGAAGTACTCCACCCAATATTTAGTCAAGGGGTTGGATCTTTACACAACACAAACCTTGCATTGCACCTTGATGACAGCTTTCTTCATAATGAGCCAAACTTAAAAGCTAATGAAAGCTCACAAGACACTCATCCATCTACTCAGATCAGAAGTACAGTGGTGCCAGTATCTTCAGGAATAGAGCTCAAACAGACAGAAAAAGAAATAAATGGATAAATACCCCTTTCCCACCCTAGAGAAGCAGCTCTGAGAGACACATTCTGCAAGAGGGAGCCGCAGCAGCCTCAACAGAAATGGGGAGGGGAGCTCGCTTGGTAAGATTGTCAGAGGAAATGCAGAAAACATAGAATCCCAGTTATGTTTCACGTCATATTTGCATAAATCGGGCCAAGTAAAATGTCTAATCTGTACAAGTCCTTTTATTTTCTACCTAAAATATTCCTCCAAAGAAAGATGGCTTGTTAAAAAATTATAATTAGGATAGATATACAGCTACTTCTCTTAATTCAATGAGAAGAAAGATTTGTACTAAGTGTTTGGACAGGATCTCATGCCTGCAACTTGTACTATGAATAACCACTATAAAGACAACAATATGCAATGTATTAATTATTGAAACTGTCCTACTAATTGGTTTTGAAACTGTCTCATTGCTATTTGTTTCTCAATAAAATTAAGGGAAGAAAAAATTGTTCTACAGGTTTTATATCCAAGACACAAAATATATGAGACATGAGCACTAAATCTCTAGGATTTTTCCTTTAGGTCACAGGTGTTTCCAAGGAAGGAAGAGAAACTAAAGAAGAAGTTATGAAAAACAACAGAATTTTTTACTCCCTTGGAAGCCCTGATTGGAAAACTATCCATCCCAAAAAGTCCAAGTCAGTGTGGAAGATAAACACAAGACACTAAAAGCTGCTAAAACACAGAAAACTAAGTTATCTGCTGTGGAACAGCTTTTAGAAACAGCTTAATAATCTGTTGGCTAAGACTGGCAATACAAGGCCATCACTGTAGCATTCAGGAAGGCTGAGGCAGGAGGATCCAAGTTCTAGCACAGAAAGGGTACCTTAGTTACCTAGCAAGACACTGGCTCAATAGTAAAAGAGTGGTAGAGGCTGAGGGTGTAGCCAGTGCAGCAGTCCTGGGTTTCATGTCTAGTACTGAAAGGAAAGGAAAAAATAACTTGTCAGCACACATCCAAGAAACAATAGGACATTAGCTCTTAGTTTTCATTATTTCATGAGTAAATGTGTGTGGTAACCCACATGCATGACCCATCCCACTCCCTCCTTCATCCCTCAGTCCTGCTCTCCTCCCTATCTTACATCTTTTCATCTCCTTCCCTCTAAGAAGGACCTAGCCCCCTACTTCCTGTTATCTCTCTTTTTATTTTTCTCTTTATTTTCACTCTGGAGTCTCATATGAGAGAAACCATGTGATAGTTAAACTAACTTGTGTGTCTGATTTCTTTAGTTCACTCAATATCATGATCTTCAGGCGCATTAATTTTCCTACAAATGACTTGTCTATACTGATTTACACGATGCTTGGACTAATTCACATTCCCACTAACAAGGTAGAGTGGAAGAACACATATGCTCAGAACAACAAAAACAAAAGAATTAGATGAATAAAAGATATGGCTGGACATAGTGGAGCACACCTGCAATCCTAGCACTCAGGAGGCTGAGGCATAAGGACTGCCACAAGTTTAAGGCCAGTCTGTGCTATATAGTGAGTTCAAGGCCAGCCTCAACTACCTAGTGAGACCCTTCACAGGAATCAAAATAAAACAGAACTGTGAGCTTTGCATAACTGTTGTTGTGGTGGCAGTTGTTGCTTTCACTGCGTAGTCCAGGATGTCTTTGAATTTAAGACCAAGTTATATCCCTATAACTTACTGATACACATCCACAAGTGTGTTTACTAATCTGGGCATCTCATACCACCCAAGTTGACAACCAAAATTAAACATCAGAACACTTTTAGCAAAACACACATAGAATAAATAGTGTGTTACTTAATGAACATTGAACTAAACTGTAATGTGACTCCTTCAGATTAAGCAGTACTGCAGTGCCCTAGGAACTTACCCTTTTCAAACTCCCTTCAGCTCATGACCTTGCCCTCTCCTATACAAAGGTATCTACAACCCTCACTTCTGGCATGGTAGAGTTAGTTTTGCTTGACCTTGAGCTTTATGAATATAAAATGTGTTGCTCAGCATTGTTGGTCAGGGTAAATGATGTTGTTTGTTAGAATGGTTTGTCAATGTTCATTGCTATATAGCAAGAGGATATGTGTGTGTGTGTGTGTATGTGTGTGTGTGTGTGTGTATGGGTATGTGTGTGTGTGTGTGTGTGTGTACATATATATAGTATGATTCATGGTGCAAGGTAGAGCAGAGATGGTACCAGTGTGAAATTGTCCAATAGACATTGATGGAATCAGAGATGAGGAAGAAACAGCATGAGACTTCCCACAAGACGGTCTGATGCAGGAAGCTTGTGCACTTGCTAGCTCTATGGGAAGTGTTAAATACCCATGCAGCTGCTGCACAAGCCCAGTTACAAAGTGAAGACACTGTAATGAGTTGTCTCCTACTAATCCGTGGGGAAGGCAGTATCCCTTGAGGCTCCCTGGTATATTTTTAAATGGCTTCTTCGTATACAAGACTCCTAAAATTACCTGCTTTGAGTGTGCCATCTGCTTTGGAGCAATGACTTAAAAAGATGGAGCACCATTGTGTTGAAGACAGTGAAAAGCATCCCTTCCACATCTCTGTGACCATGACTCTTCCCTGCAAATGATGCAGGTGGATTTGGTTCAAGCGCAGCTTCACTCCAGATATGATGCTCTTCTTTGCTGTGCCGTAAGTGGTGCTCAGACAGTCCTGATCCCAGAGTGCCTTTATTCACTTAGCTATTATTGAAAAGATTTCTCTTTCACACCACAGCTCATAAAATGAGTTTTCAGGGACAAAACAAGAAGCAAACCAGCACCCGGCAACTTCTCCCTCCTGGTGCCACATACATGTTGAATGGGTTTTGTACAGCAGATAGCAAGCAAGCTATCTGCTGGCATGGAAGTGACAGTAATTATTGTATTGTATGCCATTGATAGAAAGCAGTGCCCAAAATGTCTCTTTAATAAAGAAATTGTGTCTACAATTCACCCTTTCTTTATGGGCTTTAGTTGTCAAGTATATGGGTCTTTTATAGCTCTCAGCAAAAGTGGGTATTGTATTTTCTGTGTTATAACTTTGAATGATTCTTCTGATGTTTGAGTACCTTTTCTGCCTTGGTAACAAACAATTTTTATATGAAAAAGCATTATTTTGTGCTTTTCCTCCAAAAAAAACACATTTACTTTGCAAGATGAGTCATTGAGATTTTACTTAAGAGAAATAATGCAAAAGCTTCAAAGAGTTTTATAACACTTTCACAAGACTTGCCTGTGGCTCTATCCAGTGAAATTAATATTTAGGTTCTTCATCATCTTTCCTTTCTTTATTGAAAATCATCACTCCAGCCAAACCACTTGCTAAAGTGCTGCTTAGGACTTGTATAATCGACATTATATTCAGTTGCAGTATTTGCTCTATAATCTAATTCTTGGTACACTTTTGTTTCAGTGTCTTTATGACCACACTATTGTTTGGATGTGGAAAGACTTCAAAGATCCAGGTGTTAAGGCACCAGCAGGAGGCGTGCAGCCTTCCTGGGCCAGCTCCTCATGGGAGCCTAGCCTTGAGCAGGATGGCGAGCTTCCCACACCTTCCGCATCCTCTCTTTCTCCTCCTGGCTCTGCCGTGGGCAGCTGTCTCCTGCACATGCTCCAGCCATAATGTGCTGCTTCTCAGAGGTCCTGGAAACAGCCAAGTCAACCCAGTGTGGGTTAAAACCCCAAAGCAAAGATAAAGCTTTTCTCTAAGTTGATCGTTTTTATCATGATGAAAAGCGGACTAAAGTTTGGTTTTGCTCTGTTGTGGAACTGCAGACCTCGGTAAGTTACAGATGCAACAACAACGTGAAATTGTCATTTATTTTCACAGAATATGTTATCCGTGGTTGTTCTTAAATGCAATCTATCTTAGCAAATGTACAATTTATTGCATCAGCTAAGTCAGTTAATTATTAGTATAACATTTATAGATATTCTTTCACAATTCATTTTACATATACCATTTGTGAAATATGTGACGTAAGTCATTTAAAATATGAAACTTCCCTATGGACTATTTGTTATGATACCAAGAGTCACCAATCCTGTAAAACCACACCAAGAAACTGGTCCTGCATTGAAATGTGGGATTCTGAAGTTGGAATTCTGGCTTTTCCACTTAATTGTTGAAAGTTGGACAAACTTCTATCTCTAAGTCTTACAGAATATCACAATCCCAAATTTACAGAATTCTGGGCAGGGGATGTAGCTCAGTGGCACAGTGCCTGCCTAGTAAGCATGAAGTCCAGAGTTCTATTCTCAGTACCAAAAAAGAAAATAGTAAAAATAAGACCAAAAAAAGTCCCTTTGGAAAAAATAACCAAATTTACAGAATTCACTGGATGCCACACAACTATTATCATTTATTATTTTGCTTTTATACATAAAATAGTGTTTTTTTAACAAGCATGTGAGTGTGCGTGTAGATATGCATTGTAATCTTGCTTAATAACCTAACATATCCCATCCTGACCTGTAACTCTCTGAAAATGTTTCAATATTGACATTAATTACAAAGCTTATTTCTTACTAATACTATGACCAAATGCAGATTAACAAGTAGCATCTATTCATCATTGTTAATCTGGATTCTAGGTTGATAAAAATGCTTCTCAGTACTTCATAGTCACCATTTCAAAAGGAGAGAAATACAGAAAATCATGCCTTGCCCCACAAAAACTGTACCAGATATTCTCATTTCTAGCTACATTTCATTGGAAATCTTATGGCCACACCTAATTTTAAGCATCGCATAGAAGTGTAATCCTATGTCACAAAAAAATGTATGCCAAATGTAAATGACAAGTAGGTAGAACATAAGGAAAACTGGTAGCCAATGACAGACAATATTTATGCAGAAAGGTTCATGTCAGCATACGCTGACACATTTATTTTTCCAAATACCAAATATTTTCCATAAAAATTATACCCATAGTAACATAGTTGTAGTCTTATGGATTAAAACCACTCATACATTATGAGTAAGTGAGGTTGGATTTTCTCAATATTTGGCTGTGTTGCTTGGGAAGCAGAATATGAGGTTATGACATTCATTAGTGCATAGGACTGAGTAAGTGGGGCTTGGGACAGAGGAAGGAAATCTCGGATGAAGGCTCTACAAGGGTATGCAAGATAACACTGTAGACACCTGATATGTGTGTCACTATTTTGTTTGTTTTATTTTGTTTTGTTCTTAGTGATCAAGCCTCCTATATTTTTGGCTTATGCTCACAGGTGTATGATGGAGACCACTCTGAAGCAGCCCAGAGTAGAATTAATATTAAGCAACTGGTTTTCCACATTTACTCATGAGCCTGTCCAAGGCACAGAGCCTTGTCTGGAGATGGGCAATGGGGCTCACAGTAAGTGAGACTCTGTGAGTCACTGGTCCCTGGTCCTACTGAGGTCTGTAATGATGGCTGAAGTCCAGATTTCATGGGGAAGGTCAAAGCAAGGTTAAGGATACCTGGCTCCTACCTCTATTAACTAGATAAAGACTACAGCTGCAACCATCTCACTTCTGGATGGAGACCTTCCTGGAGATAACATAGTTCTCCTAAATTAACATAATGTCTTACTTGGAGAAGCCTTGAGGGGACTTCCAAGGTCCTCAGAAGGCCCTTCTATTCAAAACAGAATCCTTTGTTTCTTCAGTATTCTCCACTTTGATTGTAATAACTAAATATGGGGCCACCCTGAGAAGATCTTTGTCTTCACCCCGATCTCTGTCTTAATTCTGTGAAAGGGTTTTGATCCTCCTGGAGCCCTACAGTCATACCACTTGACTCATTTATTTAAGCATTTTCCATCTACTCATTGGAGATATTGAGGGTCTAAGCAGATGACAGTAACTAAGGGGTAATATTAACACATAGGGCATGCATTTATGCAAATGCCATGCAAGTGCCCATTTTTCCTCAAATGGTAGCTTCAAGAGACCCAGACTGAGAAACAAAAAGCAGATCCTGTGAGGTTGCCCCTGCAACCTTGTGTAGAATCAGTCATCTTGCTTCAGGGAAACCAGGAATCTATGAAACTATGCACAAGAGATTTCTATTCACATACCCTGGCATGAACCTGAGCCCAGTGGTGTGCTTCTAGTTTTATTACTAACTTTAGCAGAGCATAATAATTACAATTATCATGATGAGTTAGTAATGCACATAAGGCATCTCAATTCTTTCTCCTTTTCCTTATCAACTCCTCTCTTCCCATTCCCCACTGCTCCTGGCAACAGTTGGTCAGTTCCCTTCTCATTGGCTGTTTCACTTTTGTTACACTTACTTATTGAATGACATTTATTGCTGTTAAATGTATATTGCAGATGAAATATTTAAGATGTGAAAATTTATAGAGCACTTAAAGCTGACCTTTTACAGATGAGCGATTTTTCTAAAATTCATCTGTTTTAAACCAAAGAGTTGGTGGTGTATGTTAGGATCTGCTGCATGCCGACCACATGTTTCTCCAGGCTGCCTCTCAACCAAAGTCTCTTCCTCCCAGCTCTTTCTTTCCTTCTGTTCTTTCACAGGTATCTGACTGACTGTGCTGCAGTTTAAGGTTTTCCTCTCCATCTCCTGCTGCCTCTCACCTTGATTCTTCAAAGACCTTTCCCAAATGAATCTCCCATACAAGGTGCATTTGAAAAATGTGAGTGTTTAAATTCTTAAAAATCATCACAGTAAACAAACCAGTGGCATTAATAGTCCTTGAAATACTCTCCCTTTGCGCATCCTCCTTGCCCCTTTCTGAAGCAGTTTTGGAAGTCCTGTCATAAGTGTCTTTAATTACATTGTCATGGCTACCTTGATGTCCAGAACCAATGGGAAATATTTACTTTTCATGCTCCTTTTGACTGTTGAGAAGAGTGAGAAGTTGACAGATACCTGTGAAAGAACACCACAGCTTCTAAGAGCCTGTGTAGTACAGACCATGGTGATAGGATTCACTATATTTCCTGTCACACCTCATAAAGACACTGAAAAAAAGAGGACTTCCAGAGCTACTCCAGAGAGCAACAAGAACCTCTGGAGTGAGTGTGTTCAAAGCGAAGGGGTCCATGACATTGCATCCTGCACTAATTTGTTGCTTTTTAATTATATAAATATATTGGTACATTTTAGGTATAAAAATGATCTCACTCATTATAAGGAATTTGTAGCTATGCATAATACTCCTTGATTCTTTCTTTCCCTATTCCCTGACCCTGGTTTCAACTCCCCTTCCTTATTTACAAAAGCCTTGTTTCTATTTTTCCTTCTTTTCTCACTTTCTTTTCCCTTCCCTCCTTTTTGTCTCTCTCCTCCCTATTTCCCATTCCCATTTGAACATTTTCCTCCTGTTTCTCAATATCAATCACATATTTTTGTTCTTATTTACACTTTAATTTCTTATACCAGAAAAAGTGTAGTATTTACACTTGTGTGTGTGACTTAATTCACTTAAGAATATGGTCCCCAAGTCCAAAACCATTTAGCTAGAAATGTCTCAAATTTATCCTTATTTATGGCATAGTAGTACTGTAGTGTATAAAAAGCACTGTGTATTAAAAAGCACATGTTCTTTACCCAATAACCAGTTGAGATGCATTTGGACTGTTTCCAGTAGTTAGCTATTACAAACCCTGCCACTATGAACATGGGTGTGCATGTATTATTGTGCTACGATGCTTTCACTTCTTTAAGGAAGATACCAAGAGAAAGAGCTGGGTCAAAGGGACCCTCTAATCCTAGTTTTTTAGAAATCTCCACAGTGGCTGCATCAGCCTATACTCCCACCAACAGGGGAGAAGGGTGCCTCTTTCCCCACAGCCACTGCAGAAATTGTTATTGGTTGATTTCTTCATAACAAATATTCTTTCTAGGGTGAGGTGGAATCTCTTTCTGGGATGAGATGAAGTTTTAATCATTGGCAATGTGGAAAGTTAGTTTTTTCTTAAACCATCTACTAAAGAGATGATCTTGCTTCCAATGAAGGTATTTGTCACTTTTGTCAAAGATAATGTGGCTTCGTATGTGTGCCATTGTTTTAGCCTTTTCTAATCTGCTCCATTGATCCAGGGGGCTGATTTTCTTGTTTTGGTTTAGTTTCATTCAGTTAAGTTTGTCTGAAGTACCAAGCTGGGATTTTTTGTTGTGTTGTGTTTTGTTTAGCTTTGTTTCCATTTATTTGGTACAGGGTCTCACTACACAGCTGTGACTTGTAGTGGTCCTCCTGTTTTTAGCCTCCCAGAACTGGGATTACAGATGTGCACCACCATGCCTGTACTCAGTAGCCAGCTCTGCGTGCCCTAGGAGGGGGCTGGCACAGCATGTAGGACAAGGGATCGAAATCAAACCCTCTCTGGCCCCTTTGTTTGCCAAAGCATGCACTAACTCTTCTGAGCTATCTTGCCTAGTACCAAGGACATTCTTGTCTAGTACTATGCTATTTTAATTGCAGTATAATAATTTTAAGAAAGGACTTGTGATGCCCCCTGACTTTCCTTTGTTTCCCAGAATTGCATATGCTATTCTAGCTTTCTTCTAGTTCTAAATGGATTTTAGGAATGTTTCTCTTATTTTGTGAGATGTTATTGAAATTTTTATAGCAATTGCATTAAAGTTTGTGGGTTGTCTTTTCACACTGTTGACAATTTCTTTTGACATGCAGAAGCTCCTTAAGAAGAGTTGATCCCAGTTGTTGATTCTTTCAAGTGCTTTCCGTGCGAACATATGTTTGTTCATGAACTCTTTACCTACCCCTATATCTTCAAGAGTTCCTCCTACTTTCTCTTCCAGGAGATTGAGTGTTTCTGTTTTAATGTTTAGATCTTCCATCCAGTTTGACTTTAACTTGGTGCGTGGTGATAGAGCTGGGTCAAGTTTTAGTTTTCGGCATGTAGAAAGCCATGTTTTCCAGCACCATTTGTTAAAGAGGCTATCTTTCTTCCAGTGAGCTTGTGTAGCCCCTTTGTCAAAGATAAGATGGCTGAGTGTTTTCATAGATACCTCTGCATCTTCTAATCTATTCCACTGATCCTCAGGTCTATTTTGTTGCCAATACACATGTTGATTTTATCACAGTGGCTTTGTAGTATAATTTCAAATCAGGAATTGTGATGCCTCCTGCCTTGTCTTGATTGGCCAAGATTGCCTTTGCTATTCTAGGTCATTTGTGGTTCCAAATAAATTTTAGGATTGATTTCTCTATGTCTGGGAGGTATGTTGGTGGCAGTTTGATAGGGATTGCATTAAATCTGTACAGCAATTTTGGGAGTATGGCCATCTTCACGATGTTGGTTCTTCCTATCCAGGAGCATGGAATAACTTTCCATTTTCTGAAATCCTCTATAATCTCTTTTCTAAGGGTGTTGTAATTTTCCATGAAAAGATCTTTGACTTCCTTGGTTAAGTGAATCCCTAAGTAAAGGTATTGTTTCTATTGTTTCCCTTTCAGTGTACTTGTTATCTGTGTAGAGGAATGCTATTGACTTTTGAGTATTGATTTTGTATCCTGCTATGCTACTGAATTTCCCTATCAGTTCTAGTAGTTTCTTGGTGGAATTTTTGGGGTCTTCCAAGTAAAGTATCATGTCATCTGCAAATAGTGATAATTTTACTTCTTCTTTACCTATTCTTATTCCCTTTATTTCTCCCTCTTTTCTAATGGCTGTTGCTAAGGATTCCAAGGCTATATTGAATAGGAGGAGTGATAGAGGACATCCTTGTCTTGTACCTGATTTAAGAGTAAGAGATTTCAGTTTTTCCCCATTTAGGATTATATGAGCTTTTGGGTTGTCATAGATGGCTTTTTTCAAGTTAAGATAGAGTCCATCTATTCCAATTTTCTGTAGGACCTTGAACATGAATGAGTGTTGGACTTTGTCAAAGGCTTTCTCTGCATCAATTGAGATGATCATGTAGTTTTTAGATTTCAGTCTATTAATATAGTGTATTACATTTATAGATTTTCGAATATTGAACCATCCTTGCATCCCTGGGATGAATCCTACCTGATCGTGGTGTATGATCTTCTTGATGATTAGCTGTATTCTATTTGCCAGGAGTTGGTATAACAGTTTGGAAAGTTTAACCCTTTTCACTATACTGCTGTTCCTACCCAAGAGCAAGGAATATCTTTCTATTTTCTGATAACAATTTCAATCTCCTTTTTTAAAGTACTATAGTTTCCAATGTAGAGATCCTTTACATCCTTTGTCAGAGTGACTTCTAGGTATTTCATCTTTTTTGGATGCAATTGTGAAAGGTGTTGCTTCCCTAATTTCTCCCTCAGTGACTTTATTAGTCATATATAGGAAGGCTATTCATTTTTGAGTGTTGGCTTTGTACTCAGCTATGTTATTGAATTTGCTTATTAAATCTAATAATGTGTTATGGAAGTTTTGAATGTTTTCTACATAGAGTATCATGTCAGGTACAAGTAAGGAGAATTTAACTTTTTCCTTTCCTATCATTGTTCCTTTTATTTATTCCTTTTAGCTAATTGTTCTGGTTAAAATTTCCAGGACTACATTGAATAGACGAGAAATATGGACATCCTTGCCTTACTCCTGATTTTACTTTATTGATTGATTGATTGATTTTTATGTATTTGGTGGTTGCAGGGTCTTACTACACAACTCGAATTTGGGGTGACCCTCCTGCTTTCCAGCCTCCCCAGTGCTGGGATTACAGGAATGTACCACTACTTCCAGACTCTGGCAGGCTCAGCCTGTTCACTAGGGTTGGGGCTGGTGTGGCACATGGCACCGGGGATGCACTTGCCTATGCTTGCCTAAGCAGACACATTAGTCCACTGAGCTATCTCGCCAACCCCTTTTTATTATTTTTTTGTCTTTTTCTTTTCTTTTTTTTCATTTACATATTTGGTACAGAGTCTCACTATGCAGCTCTGACTCATAGTGATCCTCCTGTTTTCAGCCTACTCAGCACTGGGATTACAGGTGTGCACCACCATGCCCAGACTCAGTCATCAACTAAGTGCTCTGGGGGCTCAGCTGGTGTGACGTGTGGTGCCAGAGTTTGAACCCCAGCCCTTTATCTAAATAGATAATTGTTCAAGTTTTTTTTTTCCATTTGTATGACGTTGGCTGTTGGTTTGTCATAGGTGGCTATTATCAGATTGAGATAATGATCATCTATTCCAATTTTTATCATGAATGACTGTTGCACTTTGTCAAATGCCTTTTCTGCATCTATTCAGATAATTGTATGGTATTTGTCCTTGAATTTGTTAATATGGTGTATTACATGTATTGATTTACATGTGTTGAACCATTCCTGCATTCCTGAAATGAATCCCTCTTGGTTGTGACATATAATCTTGATGATTTGTTGCATTCTGTTTACCATATCTTATGGAAGATTTTTGCATCTATATTTATTAGGGAGATTGGTGTGTTTATTTCTTTCTTTTTTTGACTGCATCATTTTCTGATTTTGGAATTAGAATAATACTTGTTTCCAAGAATGAATTTGGGACTACTTCCTCGACTTCAACTTCATTAAAGAGTTTGAGAAGTAGAGGCATTAAATCTTCTCTAAATTCCTTGTAGAATTCTGCAGTGAATCCATCATGGTCTGTGATTTACTTTCTTGGTGGGTTCTTAATTACATCTTTAATTTCACAGACTGATACTGGTTTAATTAGAATTTTTATACCTTCTAGATTCATCTTTGATGATTCATATGTATCTGTAACTGTCCATTTCTCTACATTTTCCATTTTATTTGAATTCAAGTTCTCTAAGTAGATATAGATGACCTTCTGGATTTCTTCAGGTTCACTGTGATTTCACCCTTTTCACTCCTAATTGAATGGATCTTAAAGGGTTAAGGGGAAAATATAGAAATGGAAGAAAAGGAACAGATTAAAAGCAAGGCTGAAGGACAAAAGAGGATCATGCAAACTTCGAGAAACTGATGCAAAGGATACATGAGAAAGAGAAAAGGAAGAAATAGAAACAAAAACAGAGCAACATTAACAAAAAAAAAAAAACTAGAAACCACGTTCACACTCAAATAGAAACAAGATCAATCAAGAAAAACAAAAATTAAACAATAAAGGAGAAAGAAAAGAAAGTCCACTCCAACCTGTGTCTCTGATGTCCCTAACAGATAACGCGGGCATACGGAGTCCAGATCACTGTCAGTCAATCCTTGCAAGCCAGCAGTAGTTTCACATTGGGGTAGTGGATTATGCTAGCAAAGCTGCACCCCTATTTGCACTGAATTTTGGGCTGAAACCAGACCCAGCTCACAGCTATCCTTGAGCTTCCTGCCGGCTTGAACTTGTCTGGGAGGCCCTAGAGGGCACCATCAGTTGGAGCTACCAGCTGCTGGGAGTCCTGAGCTCCGTGGGCCTCTCCACATTCAGCTCTCTTAGTTTCTCTGTCCTGTAGATGTCTGAAACAATCCAGCAACGCCCTCAGCCAGCTGTGTCCACCAAGCTGCTCCACCCTGTGGTGGCCTCTGGGGTCAACTGCAGTCACCCTGTGGCCCCTGGCTCTGCCTTCACCATCCCCCTCCCTGCCCCCAGGAAGTGAATCCAGGCTTAGGGAGAAAGCACTGCCTGCCTAGTCCTTCTTCCTCCTTGAAGTTTCCCTCTTTGTTCTCCCTGTGGGTTTCAATTCTTGCTTCAGATGATACCTTGTCCCGGGGACCCCTTCTTCTCTTCCTTATATTGCTGTAGTCCAGTGTCTAGACACCAACTCTCTGGGAGACACTTGCTCTGCTGATCACTACTCTGCCATCTTCCCTGAAGTCCCTGGGATACTTTATTTTTATTTTAAGATATATTTTTGCCACGCACAGGTGAATCTTAAATAAATTGGGTTTGATTTCTTTCAAAGAACTTCTACCAGGCAAGGTGCTCAGTCCCAGACTCCATGCTATGGAAATCCACTACACATCCCCTGAAGGCAGTCACACAAGCCAGCTTTCCCACCACCAGTGCCATTTACCCATGCTTAGGGAGATGCAGCTGTCAGACCCCCAGCCAGCATCCCATGGCCTGCTCAGCTAACATGTAATAATTTATTTTTAATTTAAATATTGGCCATTTATTTCTATCACACCTCATATGAGGACTGAAACTATCAGAATCTACAAAGTCTAAATCTGTTTTTTGGTTTTCCATCTTCTAATATATGAATAAATTAATGTACTTCCCATATGTAACTCAATATACTCAATAGTTTTCCATATTTTTATATTTTGTATTTAACCATCATGAATTCGAAACTGCTGATGACATCATCACAGTGACCTCCCTCCCACCCCAGTAAAGCACATTATAATCTGACCTGTTCATATGATAAAGTCAGGGCTCCTGACTCCCCCTGACTTACGGTTTGCCAAAGAGAATGAACACTCTGTGTGTGACAATAACTCATTAGCTCATTTGATCTGATAATGCTCCCCAAACTAATCATAGCCCAACATGACCCCTCCTACACCATTCTGCTCACAGGTGATTAGCTGTTTCCAGAACTTAGCTATCATGAATTGTGCTATAGACAAGAGTTGTGCTATAAACAAGAGTATATAAATGAACAAACCTTGAGAATGTAATTCTAAATAAAATAAGACACAAAATATTAAATATCTCATGGTTGCTCTAATGTAGGAAATCCAAAGTACAAGTAGTTTGAAAAGCAAAATAAGGGACAGTGAAATAGCTCAGCAGTTTAAACAACTGCTTAGGTACACAAAAGAACAGGGGTTTGATCCCCAGAACTACATACCATGACAGCCCCACCCTCGGGCACCGTGAGCAAGCCACTGAGTACCAGTGTGGTGGTGCACACCTGTGATCCCTGCGTTAGGGCGGTGGAAAAAACAGGAGGACCACTACGAGTCCGAGCTGCAGAGTGAGACCCTGCACCAAATACATAGAAAGCAAAATAAAATATAGATTATAAGAAAATGAAAGTAGATCTTTTAGAGATGAGAAGATGAAGAGTGAAGGGAGAAAAGGCAAAAATAAAATGGATTAAGATGCTACATGTAAAAAAAAATTAAAAAGATGTTACATATGTAAGTATGAATTCCTCATGATGAATGTATTCAATATGTATCTGAAAATTCTATAAAAAGTAAATAAATAATTTTAAAAAAGAAAATTTTAACTTGGATTTTGTTTTGTTTTGTTTTGCTTTTTTTTGGTTGTTGTCTTCAAAAACTGGCTTGATAATCTCAAAATTCTTAGGTAAAGACAAATGATTAGGACTAGGAAAACAATCTTACAGAAGGGACATTGATTCAAGAGTCATACATCTCAATTTCAAAGTTTAACTACAAGTCTAGAGTAGTCAAATGAGTCAGGTATTAGTAGAGAATTAGACATATAAAGAATAACAGAGATGAATTGGGAGGCAAGATTGAAACCTGCCCAGTTAGGGTCAGTGGCAATCAGCAGTGTGATCCAATCAGGAAAAGAGTAGTCTTTTCAGGAAATAGTGCTTGAACAACAGATATCTTCACACAAGAGAAGGAATCATATGAAAATTAAAACTTTGTCCGGATTTTACATAATACAAAAATAAATGGATCCACAACCTAAATGTAAGAGATAAAATTATTAGACCCCTAGCAGAAACCTATAGTAGTAAATGTGTGGGTTCTTAGAGAAGCAATCTTAGACATAATACTGGAAATGCAAGTATACAAAAACACAGTGACAAAATGCAAATTATATAAAATTGTCTTATCCAAATAAAATACTTTTGTTGTGATATAAATGATACCTTCAGAAAAGTGAAAGGTCAGTCTACACAGTGATACAAGACATCTTAAAATCATATAGCTGGTAAGAGCACATATGAAGAAAACCTTACAACTCAATAATAAAAAGTCAAATAACCTGATTTTTAAAAGGGCAAGGGATTTAAATAGACATTTCTTCTAAGATGATATGCAAATGATAACAAGTACGTAAAGAGATGCTCAGTCAAAACTATGAGACACAACTTCACATGCACTAGGATGCTGAAATCCAAAAGGACAATAATGAGAATTAATGAGGATATGGAGAAACGAGTGCTTTTGTTCACTGCTAAGGGTGATGTGAAATGGTGCACTCTGGAAAGCAGTTTGGTAGTTTCTTAATGTTACACATAAGGTTACCATAGAAGTGAGCAATTTCACTTGTAGACACACAGTGGCAAAACTATGTCACAGGTTATCATTGTTACTGGTTAGCCTTGAAAGCTCTAGAAGGTTTTCCATCCCTGGTTTTAAGAATGAGTGCTTATGTGCACACAAACGCTTGTACACAATTTCTCATACAACATTGCTCATGCCAACCAAAACAGTGCAAATCATCGTCAGCTGAGAGATGGATCCAAAAATCTCATACTGGGTTTAACCTTAATGTGATGAAAATACTGTCAACTTAGTTTGTGCTGACTACTGTGTAACTGTGAACACATAAAAACATAAAATTTTACATTTTACACTCATGGACTTTGTGACACATGAATTATATCTTAACAAAAATCTTTAACCATGTAAAAGTTTAACCCAAGTGTCACTTGCACAGCAAATTTGTTAAAGTACTATCCCAAGTGACACTCAGGCAGGTATCGTTTCAACCAGTCAAATCTTGTTTTGAATAGTTTTGATAAAAATATCATTTTATATGTCCTGTTATATTATCATGTAAAAATTAACAAAATTGCAATTTTTGATCATCCTGTATTAAACAATTGGACTGGCACAGCATGCTAGGAATTGAACCCAGGCTGCTGCGCTCTGCCTAAGCAAGTGCTTTAGTTTGCTGAATTATCTGGCTGGCCCAGAAAGTAGCTTCAAGTTACACCAATCTATAGGACACAATTGTTACTATATTAATCCTCTTTGCCTTAGGATGCTCTCCTGGGAAGGCTATCAGAGCACCTCTGCTTGGAAATTTTGCCTTTGCTAATTCCATATTCCATCATGATTATATCTTAGGCCAGTGGCATGTCACGGCAATGCCCCAAGATCAATGGTGCTGTGCATAATTGTTTCTCTGTTGAAAGGAATTTGTTGTGTGATATTGTGTAACACAAATCAGATCTTCATCCCACTTCCCTTGACACTGAGCTTCTAAAATTCTTTGAACTGAAACTTTGGAGTAATGTGTGCCTTTTATATGCTAATGAGAACAGCAGTGGCTGGGAGCCCTAGAAATCTTCAGGCTGAGCCTGATCTTGGAAAGACCAAGGCATACTTACAGGGCTCCCCCAGCCCTTTGCCTCCAGGGAAAGAAGACAGGTGATGGAAGTATTGATCACCAGTGAGCAGTGATGTAGCTAGTCATATCCACACCCACCTAGTGTTGCTTTCATACAAACCCAAAGGGCAGCATTCAGAGAGCCTCCAGGCTGGCAAAAACATCAAGGGGTGATGGATGGCAAGCTCCATCTCCCACGGAACAGAAACTGATGGAGTCCCTTTCTTTTGTCTTTTTTTTCACTCTATCATGTATTTAATTGGCTTTTCTTCAGAGTGTAGTTTTAGAAGAGGCGTATATAATCTGAGTTTTAATGAGAAAAAATAGCAATGAGACAGTTTCAAAACAGGTTAGTAGGACAGTTACAATAATTAATACATTTCATATTGTTGTCTTTGTAGTAGTTATCCAGAATACAACATGCAGACATGACATCTTGTCTAAACATTAGTACAAATCTTTCTTCTCATTGAACTAAGAGAAAGTAATTGTATATCTATACTAACTATTTTGCACATACAGATATATGTATTTTTTCACTACAAAATGGCCCTTCACATAGAGAACCTGTACTATAACATCCTATAACTCAGTTGTGTCCCAAATTTTCTGATCAAGGAGATCATGGGGCCACAGAGGAAAGTGATCGATGATGCAGAGTGTACCTAATGAGAGTCACATGGAGAGAAAATATTCTCTCAGGCTTCCACAGAGAGCAAATTGCTCAAGCACTGGCCATAACCCATCCACATGGCTGACACTAACAAAGGATCTAAAACTGTGGTACAGGGTTTCAGGATAAATCTTGAAGGCATTTGACTAACCTTATAAGATACAAAAGCTACATTTCTTGTTATATAGGTCTTGCTTTATCTTAATCTTAACCATCCAGCAGAAAAATATAAAAATGAGGTATAAAAAGTAAATCCATATTAATATGCTGAGCAGTAGAAGGCTGTCAACAACTTATGACATTGCCAGTCTTTCAGAAAACCCATTAATATTATGGACTACTAGACTATGTTGGAATATTTTTCTGAATTCAAATATCTATAATATTTAAATGACAAAACTAAACAAAAAAAGGGGATACAAATGAATGACCACTTTGTATCTGTATATTCAAAATAGGATAGATACACAGCTACATTCTCTTAATTCAATGAATAAAAAGATTTGTTCTAAGAGTATTTGTGGACAGGACATCATATCTGCATCTTGTACAATGAATAACCACTAACATAACAATATGCAATGTATTACTGAAACTGTCCTACTAATCAGATTTGAAATTGTCTCATTGCTATTTGTTTCCCAATAAAATTATGGGAAAAAAATCAATAAATAAATCTTAAAATAAAAAAATGGTCCTTCATTTATATCCCCTTTTTGTTTTGTTTTATCAAAGATGGATATTCCATTGTCATTCAAATATTGTAGGTGTGTGAATTCAGCAAAATAACCCAATATAGTCCAATAGTCCATAATAGTAATGGATTATCAACAGGACCAGCAATGTCAGACATTGACTTGAGCCTTTTACAGCTCAGCATATTAACATGGCTTTACTTTTCATACTTCGTGGTTATACTTTTCTGCTGGATGGTTAAGACCAAGTTAAAGCAAGACCTATATAACTAAAAATGCAACTTTTGTATCTGACAAGATCAGTCAAATCCCCTCAGGATTTACCCTGAAACTATGTATAGCAGTTTGTAGATCTTTTGGCAGTGTCAGCCATCTGAATGAGTCATGGCCATTGCTTGACCAATTTACTCTCTGTAAAAGCCTGAGAAAATATTTTCTCTCTAGATGACTCTCCTTAGGCACAGTATACATCATCGATCACTTCCTTCTGTGGCCACATAATCTCCTTGAACAGAAAATTTGGGGGGCCAGGGAGAATAAGTGCAATAAGTATTTGCCTGGCAAGCACAAGGGCCTGAGTTCAGTCCCCAGTTCTGAAAAGAAAGGAAGAAGGAAGGAAGGAAGGAAGGAAGGAAGGAAGGAAGGAAGGAAGGAAGGAAGAAAGAAAGAAAGAAAGAAAGAAAGAAAGAAAGAAAGAAAGAAAGAAAGAAAGAAAGAAAGAAAGAAAGAAAGAAAGAAAGAAAGAAAAAGAAAATTTGGGACACCACTGAATTGCAGAATGTTACAATACAGGTTCTTCTATGTCCTGAGTCCTCACTGACCTTGAAAAGCTAGGGCCAAAATACTGGCTATCCTTGTAGCCCTTCTTTTTCTCTAATTTTTGGTCTGCATACTTAAGCTGTTAACCATCCAGAAGAGAAGTTTCATGATGTTATTACCCTATAACAGAGGCAGTTGAGCTTAATATCAGTATCTGTCTGAATATCAGATGCCTTAGACATAACATGGAACAGGTATTTTCCAACAATCACTGATATTCTAAACTTTAAATCCCTATAGAACACCAAACAACCATGCTTGGAATACTTACCGTTCTTGTCTTCTAAATATGTACTGCTTCTAATGTCATATCAATTATTGCTATACTCTCTCTCAAGTAAATGTTTTTTTTTTAAAAAAAGGTAATAAAAGAAAACAAGAGACAAGAAAAAAATGTAATAAGATCGTCCTGCTACAATGATGAGTATGGTTAGATTTCTAATTTTCTGTGTAAAAAATGTGGAGTCCCTTTCAGACCTTGCCTCTGTGTCTCTTGCTCTGCCTACGCATTTTCTTCTATCCATGATTAATAAGCTGACAGTGGACGAGAAGCACTTCCCTGGATTCTGTGAGCTGCTCTCATGAAACAATAAAACTCAAGGCAGAGGCTATGGGTCAGAAGTGAAAATGACAACCCACCACTTGTGACTGGCACCTAGAGTGGGGGCAGTCCTGTGGGACTTGGCCTGTGCTGACACTCTGTCCCATAGACAGTGTTGCAGCTGACAAAGTAGGAGATAGCCAGCTGGTGCCTGGTGTCAGATGTCAGAGGAGACAAACACTGCCTTTTCAAAAAAAAAAAAACGTGACTTTGGGCTCTACAAACCTACAGGTGAAAAACTGATCTCCCTTCATCTCCACAGACACCCATGCCTCACAAATGCTGGGAGCTGATGTGCACTTTCATTTTTTCGTTTTTAAATAAGAAATGTGCTATTTTTCCCTCAGAAATGAAGCTGGCTACACC
Organism: Ctenomys sociabilis; assembly: GCA_004027165.1. NCBI lineage: Eukaryota > Metazoa > Chordata > Mammalia > Rodentia > Ctenomyidae > Ctenomys > Ctenomys sociabilis. Next base: position 82,066 of record PVKA01005286.1, read on the forward strand.
TAAGAAGACACCTACTGCCTAGGATGCAGGACCTTGTACTTTTTAGGAGGAAACCTATCCTGCACAAGCAACTACCTAAGCATGCAGGTCCGCACACCTTCTCATAGCACAATGGCTTCCTACACAGCAAGCGTTACTCTTTCTGGCTCTTCTGTAGCACTGAATCACGCTGTGGAGTCACACGTGATTTTAAGTTCTTGTTTAACCACTAATTAGATATGTCACCTTGGCAAGCTGCCTATCTTCTCAGGGCTTCTGTCCTTCTATCCACTGTTTTATGCAGGGCAGGAGGAGGAGTCACCATGAGGTGTACCTGAAGCAGGGGCACAGAGATTTCACCAATCTCTTTCAAATCCCCTTCCACTGCAGAAAGGCACTGAGCCTCCAAGTGGGGCTAAGCTAGTTAGCTTTCTTTCCTTCCTCCATGCATACCTCTAAATGCCCAGTGCTCAGTAGCAAGGCCTAATGAATTTTCACTCACTAGCATTCCAGAAAAGCTGGACTCTGAAGCCACACCAGAGACAGACTGCAGTAATGCCACCTCCCTGGACTCACTTCCCAGGCCAGGACTCAACCTTTGCCTCTTCCTTGAGCTCTGAGCAGCACCACCCAGTGAGTGCACCAGTAAGCCTCAGATGTATCTCATCCCAGCAGCAGCACTGAGTTTCTCTGCCTCAGTTTATTTGATTCATCTTAATTATTGCTGCACAAAACTGATTTTTCCAGGTGCAGAAGACTAAGTAACAGTATGTCTTTTACAATCGTTCAGATTGTGGTTAAAGTAGAATAATGAAGGGGCCAGGGAGATAGCTTGGTACAATAAGCACTTGCCTGGCAAGTGCAAGGCCCTGAGTTCAAGTCCCAGTGCCACCGAAAAAAAAAAAAAAAAAAAAAAAAGTAGAATAATGAATGCCTTCCTCCCTAACTAGCTGCAGATGTTAGGGTCTTGAGCTCATTTTGGCAATGCCAGCTCTAACTTGGGAAGCTGCATTTCCCCTGAATGTCCCATGACTCCAAGATGATTTACTTTTAGTTGTATGAAGGTGGCTACATCTGGATTCTTGGCAAATGCCTGGTACTTTAGCTTGAGAATAAGCTCCATGGCCTGGCAGAGAGCTGTATTTAAACATCCAACTGGGAAGAGTTACAGAAACTAACTGTTCTTAGCAGACCATGTTTGCCAAATGCATCTCAACTTTATATTTTATTTATGAATAAGTTTAATTAACATAGGAATAAAGGACTGCTTGAAAGGCATGAGGAGCAAAATGGACTTTTGAGTGCTATCACTGCCCTCTGTCTAGGTACATCAAAATTTTTTGTTCAAGAAAAGAAATGCTCAGTATTTTCCCATTTTGTTTTCATAAGCAGAATATACTTTAAAGATACTATTTCCATTTACTTTTTAAAGGTTATCTTTTTTTTAAGGTTATCTTTTTATTGATTTGCTCATTTGGAGGTAGATTGTTCACTATCTATGGTAATTTCACTATGAAAGGTTTTACTATCTATGCAAATTGTTCACTATTGATAGCAATTGTTCACTATCTTCTGTAATATTTTCAAATTTCACAGAATTTTGGCCAAAAGCTGAAATCTTTATATGCCAAGGCCAATATTAGTTCAATGATAAAAGGTTATTTTAACACAATAAACTTTAGAACAGGGCATCACTAGTTTATCTTGTGTAGCAAACCATCCACACATAGTAGTTTTAAAGTATTAAGATATTTTTGTTCATTTATTTGCTTAAGGTACTAAGGATTCAGCCCAGGACCTTTGCACTGTGAGCTACATTCGCACACACACATGTGTGTGTGTGTGTGTGTGTGTGTGTGTGTGTGTGTGTGTGTGTGTGTAAGTATAAGTGTAACAGGCTCTTACTAAGTTACAAAGTGGATCAGGCCTAGCTCAAATTTGTGATCCTCCTGCCTCATTCTCCCAGAATGTTAGGATTACAGGCATTACCAAGTTTAGTATGCATGTATGTCTTCTTGCTCTGTCAGTTGGGAAAGAATCTTAGTAGGGAGTTGGGAACTGACTCCTAGTAACAACCCGTATATATTCATATATTGGTTTCTAACACCAGTCTTTAGTCAAAACAAAGACCAGGGTTCCTGGGAAAATAGCTTGTTTAATGATACTGAAGTACGCACGAAGAATTTAGAGTACCTTATAGTACCAGAAAAAAAGTGGCAATAACCAAGCCAGACAGAACCCAAGGTGGTGGAAATATGTCGAAGGGAGGTAGAAGCCAAATTAAAATCTACACAAGATAATTTAATGGTACCCTGTTCTAAGGTTTATAGGTGAAACTGTATTAATGTGGGGGGGAGAATAGAATAGAATTATAACACAAATACTGAAATTACCGTCCACAAGTCGACACTAATGAAAATAAATCATTAAATTAATAAATGATCAGATAAGAAAAAGAGAATAGACAAATCTAGGATGAAATATTCCAAATAATTTAGTTAAATATTCTTCCTTCCAGAAGGTAAAGTCATTATTTACGTGTTATCTATGTATCTTAATTTCTTTTTTGTTTTTATTTTTTTAGAGAAGGTTCTACAGGGTGTTCAGGGTCTTACTATGAGACTGGACTTACAGTGATCCACCTCTTTACAGCCTCCCAAGAGCTAGGATTACAGGCACACTCTACCATGTGCAGTCTCAACTGCATGCCCCAGAGGTGGAGCCAGTATGGCAGGCCTGGGTATCAAACCTCTAGCCCCTGCACCTGCTTTCAGGCACTTCAATCCACTGAGCTATTTGGCCAGCCCTTCTATGTATCCTAATTTCTTTCTAAAAAGTAAATAAGAAAAGTGAGAAAAAGGAGTAGCTCCACAGCAGAGAAACCTAACAGACATTTTCTAGAACCAAAGTTAACACAACAGTAACAAATTATGTTGATATTACATAAAGTACCAAATTTTACACTGTATTTAAATGTAGATTGGTATTTTTGTGGGTTTGGGACACTCACACATTCAGCTACAACAGATCTTGGCTTGCCTCTGCCTCTTGACTGGGGGACAAGTGATGACGGTTAGCTTGCTGCAGTGTCCTCAGCTCTTCTCTGTGTAACCTTAGTGGTCTCCCCAGTGGTCACCCATAATGGAATGAAAAAAAAAAAAAACACATCCAGGCTAATCTGCTATGAGAGGAGGAAAAAAAAACAGAACAGGCCTCTTGTCTTGGAATTAGCAAGTTGTCTCTGGTTTGGGCCAACAGATGTGATAAGTTCACATCAACAATATTTCAAAGGGCTTAGAAACTGCAGATCCTCCCATTAACAAGCAGAGTTTGTGATTAAGGTTGCAAATGCAGTGGATATGGAAAATAGGGACAACATACTTCAAGTCTAGTCCTGGATTTTATATCATAAAAGTACCAAGATATATGTGACAGTAAATTGTGGAATCCTTGATGTCATGGGCTGTGAGAAAGTTAGGAACCCAACTATAATGACACAGATCAAGGTAAGCGCATGATGGGAGGAGGCTATTATAATTTGAATCTAGAATGTCCCCTCAAATTCTCACACATTCAGTGATGGAGATTTGGGGAGGTGTTTGGTTCATGGGAGCACATGCTTATTAATGAACTGATCCATTGATATGTGCATGGATGACTTGCTCTTAGGAAGTGGGGCCTGGCTGGAGGTGGGTCATTGGAGGGGTGGCCTGGAGGAGTACATCTTCCTCTCTGACACTTCCCTTCTCTTTCTTCTTCCTGCCTACCATGATGCAAGCAGGTTTTCTCTGCCAGACACTTCCACCAGCTCTTGCTGTCTTGAGTCCAGCCAACATCGAATCCTCTAAAAACCCATGTCAAAATCAACTTTTCTTTCTTTAAGTTGTGCCACATACTTTGCCTGTGAAGAGAAAAGACTATGACAGAGGGAATCATGGAAGACTTCCAGACTCAGTTCTGATGTCTCTTTGCCTGGAAAAGGCTGGTGTCTTAGTTACTTTTCTCACTGCTGAGACAAAATACCTAACCTCCAAATAAAGAAAAGGTTTATTTAGCTAACACTTTGTAGAGGTTTCAGTCCATCATTGGCTGGATCCAATGCAAGGTAACATCTCAGACAGGTATTACACAGGAAGAAATAGTTAATGGCATGTGCCTATCCCATATGTCTTTTTCATTATACAGGTAGAACTCATACCCTTAATCCTAGTGTCCTTGATCTTAGCATTTCACTTAGAATCATACATTCTAGATCCACCCCTCTTGAAAAACTATGGGGCTTGTACTATGAACACATGAGGCTTTAGGGGAAGATCTACACACAAGCCATAAAACTCTGCCCCTGGCCTCCAAAAGACTCATGCAGATCCCCTTATGCAAAAGGCATGTAGTCTATCTCTAAGCCTGATGGTTTAGCACTGCTGACAACTCCAAGTTCTAAGTCTCATGTGATTCGAGGCAAACTCTGAGCTGCAAGTTCCTGTACAAATGAAAATAACGTTAGACACTTCCAACATCCAACAGCTCCAGACAGACACCTCCATTCCAAATGTTACACATGGGAATAGCAAGGACAAACAAAGCAGTACTAAAATCCAGCGGGGCAAATATTACATGTCACAGTTCCATTTGTAGCATTCTTGGAAATCTGACAAGTTGTCAGCTCCAAAGGGCTTGGATGACTTCACTCCTCTGTCACTGCTGACAGCTATAGCTCCTCCAGCTTCTCTCTTAGGCCACTTCTGCTACCTTCTTGAAACTTTCCTCAGATGATCCATATTCCTGGCTTCTCCACACTTCCAGAGTTTCCACCAATTTTTCAGAAATTCACACTCGTAGCTTTATATACTGCCCTGTCAGAAGCATAGCTTGCTCCTTACAGGCCTTCTTCTGAAATCTGGGTGGAAGTCTTCATGACCTCACAATGGTTGCATTCTCTGTGCACCTAAAATGCCACAACATGGATGATGACAAGGTCTGTTGCCACTTCAAGCAGCAGCCAGGCTTTCTTCTCTCTTGAGGCCAAGAGCCTTTGAAGAAACTCCAGAGGAACAACTTCCCTAGGCTTCTATCATTCTGAAACTCAGTGCTCTGGAGCTCTCTGCTTACAGCAAAATCTTTCATTTGCAACTTTACAGATGCAAAGGGTCAAGTCCTGCTGCTTCATGTGTGCCTCGGGCCATCTTTTTTATTCTCATTCCTGCTCAGCTGTCAAGCTGTCTTCTGCTCTATCTTTGTGGCCTCAGTTTTACTGGAGATTCCTTTCTGACTAAATTTAAAACATTTTAAATCATACTGCTTGGCTCTTTCCTCTTGATCCTTGAACACAAATCATTCTAAAAGCTCCCAAAAGTAGCTGTGCTACTGCCTCAGCAGTCAACAGTCTTGAAATTTCTTCTTCAAGATTAGTCAGTTTGTTGCATTGAGTTTTAGTTTCAGATGATGTCTCTGGACACAAGAAAATGCAGACAAACTTTGTGCCAAGGCATAGCACACATCATCTGGACTCCAACAGTGAATGTGATCCTTTTTCACAGTAGAAGCCTGGTCTTCAAGAGCAGATTTTCTGTTAGCCTTCTGGTGTTCTGAGATGTGGCCTGAACCTCCCATCAAGTACAGTTTAAGGCATTCTAACTCAACTTTTTCAGGTGGCATCTCTGAACCTTCCCAAACTCTTCCCACAAGCCAGTCTCAAAGGCTTTTGAATCACATGGTCAGGTATAGTCAGAGTAACTGACCCCATTTCTCTGGCACCAAATCCTGACTTAGTTACTTTGTCATTGCTAAGACTAAATACCCAATGTCCAAAGTTAAAGGGAGAAATATTTATTTACTTCATAGTTTGTTGAGGTTTTCAGTCCATTATCAGCTGGCTCCAAGGCAAGGTGGCATGCCAGACAGGCACTATAGAGTAGAAACAGTTCATACTGGGAAGAAGATAGAAATGCAACAAAAGATAACCATGGCTCTTCCTGTCCTTTATATCTCATCCAGGCTACTTAGGGTGGGTAATACTCATGCCCTTAATCCTAGTACCCTTAATCCTAGCATTGCACCATGAATCAATCCAAGTATCACACTCTAGATGCAACCACCTCTGAAAAACCTCACCTATGACCTCATAAGGCTTTAGAGAGACATCTTGACACAACCATAACTGTTGGTAAGACTTTAATGCATTAATGAGAAAAGGCAAAGCCAAGAACCACAAACTGCTAACTGAAATTCCAGGAATCTAAAATGTGTCTCCATGGTGGGCCCTCAGTACATCCCAGACATACTTTTCAGACTCTTCTCTCACTGAGAAGCATTGCTCTGGCATCTCCATTCACAAAAGAACCAGAGAAATGTAATTAACAAAATAATAATACCAATATTTATGATATGCCAGAGATATATATTATGAGCAAGTTTTATTTGCCTTTATTAATAAACCGTTTAAATTATTAAAATTGAACACTTTAACTCTTGTGAAATCTGGCTATAAAGTTGGGCTTTTGATAAAAACATGGAGTTGGTCAATTCCATTTAGCATGACAGATGATTTTCTTTGACTGTCTATACTCCAGGCATTGTCTCATAGAAGGTTGAAGTCACAAGACAGAAATGTGAGTAAAGTAGTTAAAAATGCCCAACGTGAGTTTATTTTCTCACTTCCCTTCCCCTTAACACATGACCCAATCCAGCAGATTCTCCTGAGGGGAAGTACTCCCTTTGGAGTCAGATGTTATCAACACACACTGTCTGGAATGAAGGCAGCCATCTTGTATCAAGGAAGGAACAGTGGAAACATCGAACCACAGTGCTAGCAGTCGCCAAGGGAAATCACAGAATTTTCTCATGAGCTAAGTCAAGAATAAATAAATAAAGAGTTGAGTGAATAGTTTGAATTTAATTTAGCTTGTGTGCAAAGCTCAGGCCTGCATTCTTCACATGGATGAATTCCTAACTCAATCTTCTCTGCTCCAATAGTCCATGAAATACAGCACACATAGAAAGTAAACCCTAGTAAAAGAAAAAAGTGGAAGACAGAGATGGACAGTGAGAAAGAGAGAGACAAAGAGACAGAAACAGAGACAGAGACAGAGAATAAGCACCAAGACCTCCAGATTTGTTTGGAGTACTAAGTGGCTGTGTTATGGCTTGTGTCTAGATGTTCTCACCCCCAAAGCCTCGTGTGATCATAGGTGGGGCTTTTTCAGAGGTAGCTGGATCCAGACCATGTGAAGCTGGGATTGATTCATGGTGCAATGCTAGGATCACAGGCACTAGGATTAAAGTGTGAGTGCTGACTACCCTAATAATAGGTAGCCTGCATGAGATATAATGGACAGAAAGAGCTGTGGTTGTACTTTCTGCATTGCTATCTTCCTCCCACCATAAACTGCTTGTCCAGCATGCTACCTTATCTTGGAGCCAGATAATTATGGACTGAAACCCCTGCAAACTGTGAGCTAGGTAAGCCTTTCTCCCTTTAACATTTAGTATCAGGATTTTGTCTCATCAAGGAAAAAAAAGTAACTATGACAGGCTGTTTACTTACATTAACACTGACAATGGATATGTAACTGAGCACCAATTTTATGAAGACAACACTGAGATGTTTTTGCCTCAATCTGTTGAAAATATGCTGCACTGTAAAGAAATGAGGAGAGGAGGTCAGACATGAGAGCAATTTCATGTCTGAGCCTAACATTTATTCCTTCAACACACTTATGTGGAACCCACCCTCTGGTTTAGACACTGCTGGGCACTGACAATACAATGGTAAACATCACAAGCCAGTGAGAAGATAGAGCTTAAAGAGACAGTTATAAATAGTTGTAATAGTTACAAATAAAAGCTCCAGGAGGCAGTAGAAAGTAGACTGTCAGGTGGGAAATTGATCCCTAGGGAAATGGTATTCAGTTTATGACTTTGGTTGAAATTTAATTTAAGACTATTTTGTGATCTGTAAAGAGGAGATGCCTTAAAGTGTAACAGTTTGGTAGAAGGTTCTGAGCAGAAAGGCATAATTTAAAAATTTGTTTGAAATTTATTCAACTTTCGGGTTAAGTCTCCCTTCTATCTGAAGCTGCCTTACCTAGCCTAAATGTCTCTCTCGTATTTCTCATTTGGCCTTGCTTTCCAGATATAATAAACTTAGGTGTGACTTTAAATTTCATCTGAACCCTAGTGGACAAAGTGAAGGCATAAACAAGAAATACTTATTTTTCCCACCCTAGTTTTTCTATGAGCTCTGAAATGTCTTCAATCATCATTATGTAAGAAATGCTGTACTGTGGAAAATTAGGTATTTTAGTTCAAATCTCATCAAAATAGGGTGAGGTGGAAAAAATGCATCACTGAAGGACTAGAGAAGCCTACAGTTCTATGTGTCTATAATAGAGGTTACATTCTTGGTTGGCCAGTAAAGTTTCATTTGAACCTTTCTTATGGGCCTTGCATTTAGTCTGGTCCAGTGAGACTTAGAAAGGTAAAATTTCAACTTCTGTGTGAGCAAGTGACCTTTGTGGATTACAGAGCAAGGCTGTGACCTTGCCTTTCCAGCTTTATGTACAGAAAAAACCCTGCCTTAAGTCATAAGGGTCCCTGGATATCTCAGGAAGGCCTTTAATCTCTGGCCCCCAGCAAACTAAATATTTAAATAAGGTAAAAAATGATCACATTTATTTATCATATAACTCTACACTCAAATCCTTGGCTCAGGGTCAGCTTTTAGGGCCACATAGCCCCAGGCAAGGTCCTAAGGAGCCATGTCTAGAGGAGCTGATTCTAAGAAGTACTGAGAACAGTGTGAAGAACTGGAATTAGGAAGGGAAGGGTATCATTAGAGGGTGGGAGGAGTGCTACAGAGAAGGTTCTGCCTGCATGCAGCTAAGCCACAGGTGACTTCTAGTAGACCTGGTAGAATATATGCCAATCATTTACCAAGGGTCAAGGGCTGCTCCAGGGACAGCTAACTGCTTAGCACCTCCTGCCTGCCTGTGGCACACACAGCAGCCTTGGAAACTTAAGAAAGCACTCTGGCAGGGATTCATGTACTTCTGGAACAAGCTTTTGGCAGTAAGGGAACATGTGCCTTGGAGCTGTGGCAGTAGACTGATAAGCTCTTAATAATTAAACTACAAAGATGTTTTAAGGCAGCTGCTCCCTGGTAAGAAATAATGAAAGTGTGATCCATAGCAACAACAGTGGGGATGGAGGAAACAGGGAACTTTTGAAAATGAATTTGAAAGAACCAATAGGACTGCAACCAATAACGATGAGGAAGAGGAGGTAAAGGAGGAAGAAAAGAAGAAAGAAGAGCTAGTGTTGAAAATACTATGAAGAAAAATTGAGTCAGATAAGGCAAAGTGAATGGCATATGTTGCAGGATACTAATCAGCTTTTCTTCTGGATGGTTAACAACCTAAGTTCACAAGTCAGAGTTGGAGAAATAGAAGAGCCACAAGGCCCGCCAACATTTTGGACCTAGCCTTTCAAGGTCAGTGAAGACTCAGGGCATAGGAGAACCTGTACTGCAATATCATGGGACTCAGGTGAGCTCCAAATTTTCTGAGCAAGGAGATTGTGGAGCCACAGAGGAAAGAGATTGAAGTTCTATAGTGTGCCTGGGGAGAGTCACATGAAGAGAAAACTTTCTCTCAGGCTCTCACAGAGAGCAATCTGGTCAAGCATTGGCCGTGACT